>APFE030616534.1:11098-35031 GCA_000404065.3 Pinus taeda | reverse complement strand
TTATTTATCTTGATGACATTACTATTTTTCTAAATCTAATCAGAAACATCTAAAGCACTTGATCACGGTTTTTGACAGGTGTAGGATATTTGGGATATCATTGAACCCTAAAAAATCTTTGTTTGCTATCAAAGAAGGAAAGCTATTAGGCCATATAATCTCAAAGGAAGGAGTGGTAATTGATCCCAAGCATGTGTCTGCTAGAAACATTGACCTTGCCTAGAAACAAGAAAGAAATTCAGGCTTTTCTAGGTAAGATTAATTTTTTTAGGAGATTCATCCCAAACTATGCAGAGATTGGAAAAGATAAAACTGACATGCTCCGAAAGGATCATGAAGTTAAATGGACTTTCTCTTCTAGGCATGCATTTGATTAGATCAAGAAAGCTATCTCTGAAGCTCCCACCTTGTCCAGCCCTGATTTTACTAAACCATTCAATATCTTTTCTTTTGCCTCAGAAACAACCCTTGCCAATGTTCTATTACAAAAGAATGAAGATTCCCATGACCATCCCATAGCCTTTTTCAGTAAAGTTATGAGAGATGTTGAGCTTAAGTATGACATAATCGAGAAGCAAGCTTATGCCCTCATTCAAGCCCTGAAATCTTTCAGGATGTATGTCCTACATTCACCTATTACTGCTTATGTTCTTAATGGTGCTATAAAAATCGTTTT
This sequence comes from Pinus taeda, assembly GCA_000404065.3. Classification (NCBI taxonomy): domain Eukaryota; kingdom Viridiplantae; phylum Streptophyta; class Pinopsida; order Pinales; family Pinaceae; genus Pinus; species Pinus taeda. The sequence goes on along the minus strand of APFE030616534.1, from coordinate 34,355 downwards.
AACTCAACCTGACACTGATGGGAAAAGAGGTAGGTGGATCACTCAAATACTTAAGTTTGATCTAACTATCAAAAATACAAAGCTAGTGAAAGGTCATGGACTAGCCAAGCTTCTAGCAGAATCCAATTGCAAAGTGCTTGGAATCAATTCTATTTTAGAAGTACAAGGGAAGAATCCACAAGAACCTTCTCTTCAACTTGAAGAAAAGAATCCACAAGAACCTTTACCTTTAGATTAGATTAGCCCTTTACATATTGATGACAAATTTATATTGTCGGATTGGTATCAAGACATTGTAAATTTTCTGCTCCATTTTGAATGCCCAGCATCATTCTCCAAAGCCCACTGTAAAACTCTTAAATTGAAACAGTCAAGTATTGCATCATAAATGCAAATTTGTACTGGAAAGATCCACTGAATATTTTGTTATTATGTTTAACAGAATCAAAAACTGAAGGAATCATTGATCAGTTCCATACACGATTTTGTGGAGGACATTATGCTTGGAGAGCAACAACATACAAGAATTTAAGGGGAGGGTTTTATTGGCCAACATTGTTCTTGCAAGTAGGAGCAAAAGTCAAAGGTTGTGTTCCTTGTCAGATATTTGCTGGTAAGTATAAACTAACAGCTCTTCCACTAGTACCATCAATAATCTCAGCACCTTTCCTTCAATGGGGATTATATTTTGTTGGAGAAATTCATCCCACTTCAAGTAATCAACACAGATGGATCCTCACAGTGATAGACTACTTCACTAAATGGGTAGAAGCAATTCTGGTAAGAAATGCTACCGATTCTGTAGTAATTAAATTCATTGAAGAAAATACCTTATCTAGGTTTGGTTGTCCAACTCAAATTGTCACAGATAATGCAGCAGCATTCTCTAGTGTTAAAATGATTGAGTTTTTCCAAACATATCAGATTTTGTTACATCATTCAACTCCATAGTACCCTCAAGGTAATGGGCTCACAGAATCCTCAAATAAAATTCTGGTAAAGGTAATCAAAAAGACCCTAGCAGATCATAAAAAGAGTTGAGACTCTCATTTAATTTATGCAGTATGTGCAAACAGAATAACTCCAAAAATATCTACTACAAAATCTCCTTTTCAGTTAGTCTATGGGAAAGATGCAATTTTTCCCACTAATTTGGCTTTCCCGATTTTGAATTTTTTGCAAGACTCAACAGATGAACCTGATGATTTTTCAAGAAGGATAAATCAGATTATTGAACTAAATGAAAACAAAGATGAAGTTCAATACAAATTGAAGAAATATCATAATAAGATCAAAAGCATGTTTGACAGAAGAGCTAGGGAAAGGGACTTCAGGGAAGGTAACCTAGTTCTAAGATGGGATTCCAGGAGGGAGGAAAAGGGAAAGCATGGTAAGTTTGACAACCTATGGTTTGGTCCTTTAGCAATTGCTGAAGTGAAGGGTAACAACACTTTTGTGCTACAAAATCTTGAGGGACTATATTCCACTTATCCTGTAAATGGAAGGTTTCTCAAACATTTCATTCAATACTGAGAAGTTGGAATACATTTCATTGTAAATACTCCAGTTTCTTTTACTTTTAAAGCTATCAGTGAGATTTTTTACAACAAAGGACTCCATAGCCTGAGGAGAAGGCACAAGAATCTGCAGGTTCTCTGCATTCTACAAGAGAAAGCAGTGCCTAGTTGGAGCCAATGTTGTAGCATTTTTTGGTTTTGATTAGTTAGAATAAATTAGACAAAGAATGAAAATGTATTTACAAAATGTTAAGATAGGATATGGACAAAAAGAATATTGAATAAAAAATGTTATGAAAATATTTTGATAAATATGTCCATATTAAATAAATGTTAGGGTAGATGCCCTAAAAAATGAAGGCAAAATAAAATGTTAGGTTGGACAGAAAAGAAAAAGAAATAAACTCTGAAAGTGTTGCAAATCTAAATGCCACTACTTTGTTCTAAATTCATTTCGAAAAATAATAGTTGTGTGCAGTTTGTTTAGATGCCACACTAGGTTATTTTATCCAATTATACAATTGCATCATAATTGGATCTATTCTCATAGGTAGAAAATAAATTGGCTCAACAGTTTAATCTAAGCCAATGGAAGAAATAAGGAATAGAGGTATATTGTTCATAAAAAGAAAATATTGACTTGCTAGTTCAAATGCACTCTGGAAGGATAAGTAAAATGTTAGGAATATAAGGGTAGGTAGAAATGTGAAAGTTTGAGATGTTGAAATGATTATTTCCTAAGTATTGTATCGCATCACATCATTCAGGAGGAAAGTGCGATTTGCGATACCGTTGTCAACCATTGGATCATTGATCATTCTTGACCGTAGGATCATATTGCATCGCATCGTTCATGAGTGCATGAACCATTGGGTAGATGAAAGTTCGATTTTGCGATATGCTATCACTTCATTCATTAAATCACCTGGACCCACAGCCGCCACGTCCGCCTATCATATCGCGATCCCACCATTCATTCCCCACTCATACATGTTAAACTACCTCCACATCACCTCTCATCCTGCACACTCCTCCGCAATCATATGGCCCATACTCCCTTTTGGCCCTCATTCGCCATCCAAAGTTTATCGACCGGGGGGGCGAAATCGACAGTCTTTAATACTGGCCATATAAACCACAAAAGTGCCTTTTAGTCTTTCGGGACTAAAAATCCTGAAACCAAAAATCACTCTGTCTTACCCCCAAATGTAGTATCCTTCATAGTCGTTACCACCACCGCACGTCACGTTCCACTTCATATCTCCCGTCCAATCATCGGCCACCTATCCATTGCCCATTCATTTCTGCTCCGGTGCATTTACAACCAAATTTCCATTAATTAACCCATTGGATAATTAATGAACTTTCAAACACGCGACGCCACCCTTCCACTCCATTTTTCTCTTTATAAGTGCTCTGCCATACATTTCAAAGGTTACACAATTAACTTATGTGACCGAAAATATTCTTCAAGGTTGCCTGCTCAATAGCTCATCCACTACCCGACATTCTAGCAGCCATTTGTCTTGTTCGCAAGCACACCTTCCAGGTCCACTTGTCAGTTACCTGTCTCCACTCTGTTAAATCCTTTTATCATTCTGTCATTTACAGTCCGCAGTTTCGTGTTCCAAAATTCCTCCCAAAGGAAAAGCAATTGCAGAAGTTTCAAATCCTCTAATTCAACCACAGATTGATTTCCACCATACTCCATTAGTTGACAAGGATTGCAAAATCATTGAGACTTCTTTTCAATTTGATTTATTTGAAATTTATTGTTGGTGGAAAGAGCATCTAATTGACCAGAGTGATGAAATTGGGCTCTAGGAATCCCAATTACCCACTATATTTTTCCACAAATACACAAAGCTCCAGAGTTCGTGAGAAAATGCCATGAATCCTATAATCGCAGCCAAGGAACCATTATCTCACCTACTGGAGAAATCCTTTGTCCCATTAATGTTGATTCAATTGAGAAAATGTTGTAGTCCCCTGCCACTACACCAACTCATCCTTTTTCTCATGAAAACCTGATAGAAGCTTACAACAAATTGGACTTTACCAAGAGATCCCAGACCCTGGAACTATTTTTAGCAATTGGTAGTCCTCTACCAAAGAGAAACCCCCCTTATGATTCATCTATGTTTCTTGATAGAACCATGCATATTACTACTATCCTATCCTATTTGCATGGTTACCACTCTAATTAGTCTGTCAATGAAGCCATCCTTGGTTTCTTATCCATGTTTTATTCTAATTCTAAGCCTACTGTTATTTATGATTTTGGTCATTTCATAGCTGAAACCATACATGAGAAATTTGTCAAATTTAACACTAAGAAGTATTCAAGTATGCTTCAGTACTTATGTATCTCTTTATATATTTTCAGGGGAAAAATTTTCCATTTTCTTTGCAGAAACTTGATGAACAAGGATCGCCATAGTCAGTGATTTTCTGGACTTCAATGGGGATGAAGGAGAAAGAAGAATTCACATACAAGTAGTTCATAGAACTGTTTATTCATCCAGCCCTCAGCGTTATGAGCAGCACTCCATTCCCAAGGATCAGTGAAGAGATTTTCAAAGAGATTCAATTCATAGATCAAGCTGCAATAGGAGATTGGTATTGCTACCAGAACTACACAAAAATCAGGGTTTTTAGCTATGAGCTTCCACCTTACAAACTACCAAAGTATATCTGAGTTAGAATCTTTGATTGGAGTACTTGAGGCAAAGATTGAATGCAGATGAAGTACATTTTGTAGCTACCAAATAGATATCGCAATTTAAGCTCAAAGCTCAAGTTGGTCCTTTCATTTGTAATACTAGGACAACAGGGGAGGAAGCTGATAAGTTGTTAAAAGAAATGAAATTTTCTCTCAGTTTCTCTTGGTCATATGACCCATTGGGAATCATCTCCAAACTCAGGGTGGAGAATAATTTCACGCCATATCATCATACAGCTAGGCTTGAGATAGAACAGTTCAAGAATCAGTTGGAATGGGTAGAGAATACCCTCTAGGAGGCTGAGGAGCAGGTAGTCTCTACATCAAATATGAAAACTCCAATTGCACAGGAAAAGGCAACCAAGAGAGAGAGGGAAGAACAATCTTCATCTGCAACAAAGGAAACAAGCCAAGGCTTCAAGGTCTTTCACAGGAAAAATAAACAAAGAGTCTCTATGAATGTTGATTCACAGTCTGGTGAATAGTCTATACAATCTCCAACTCAATCCACCACTTCTGATGAATAGCAGATAATCCAACATGTTGGAGGCATTCCAGAGAATAAAGAGGAAGACATCTTCCATGTCTTCAATGAAATCAAAAGAAAGAATGAGGAATTGAAGTTAAATATTTACACCTAGTTTTGGAAGCATTCTTCCAACTCTCAAGCAAGGCTTCTTTCAGTGTTTGACTCTGAGAAATGGAAGGTGCAAATGGCTTTCTTACAAGCCAAAGTTCCCTAGACCAGGACTGCAGCGCAATATCAGAAACACACTTCTTTTGAGTTCAATGTTCAGGATGTGCATCGAATTGATCAAATTGAAATGCACAAACAAACTGGACAGATGATTGCTTCAACCCTGACAAACACTGCTATGAGTTTGTCAAAATTGCAGGTTACATTGGCCAACATTCAGTGACAATTAAAGTTGGAGAAGGTCTCCTCGTTAGCAAAGGATACCAAGATTCAGTCCCTGGAAAATCTAGTGCTAAGGATGGGATATGATCCATCAAACATAAATGTTGCAGAGGAGCTCATCAAGAAAAAGAACACGGAAGTTGCAGAAGAAGAAATTGAGGAGACAAAGACTCAAAAGTTAGACATGATGAAGCTCATCATAGAACAGAATTTGCAAATAAAAAAATGGAAGAGTAGATGGAGAAATTGGTTAAGGAGAAGGATGAAGCTATCAAGAACATTCAAACTTCAACAGATGTAGTTTCTCTTGTAGCAGTTCCCATCACCAGAGTCTCTACTACAGCCACTACATCAACAACAGGTACAGCAGAAGGCGCTGAACAGCGTACTGAAGCTATTCGAAACCTATCTATCCAGACAAGAGAAATCAATAAATTGAAGGTTGAACTCAAAGAATTACGGCTTTTGAAGTCTATATCAGATGGTACACACACAACTGAAACAAACAAACTTAAAGGCCAAGTGGAAGTGTTGATGACAGAACTCACAGATTCCTTCATAGGAAACAAGTTGGGCTTAGCAAAAGAAATTCGGTGGGAAGAAATCACAGAGGAAATCAAGGATATTTGGCCTTCCATTAAGATAATATTCAACCAAAAAGATATTTTGGAGAAAGCTCAGGAAGTAGTGGAATCCATAAATAGGCAGTTGGAGGATATGCCAGAGACTGCCTTTGATATAATCAAATTTTTGAATTCCAAGGATGATTATGAGCTTGAGTCAAGGATAAGTGACAGAACTGCAACAATATTAGAAGTAAAGAAGGTTATCACTAAAATAAATCTCAACCTTCAGCTACAAGAAAAGTGCAGCGATGTTAACAACATGGTTCAGAGATTCTTCAACAAAATTGAACCTTTGATCAACAAAGGTTTACCTTCCATGATGGTTATTAATGATAAATTGATGTCAATTGAAGAACTATGTCAAGAAGATAACAGAGGTGGGCACCCATGCAGCTTCAGTAGCCAATATAAAAGGATCAGAAACACTAGATCTCATAGTAAAAACACTCAGGGATTATTTCTTCATCCTGAATGAAATCAAGCATATATTTTTGGTAAAACCCACTTTTACCAAATACACCAAGATGGATGAAATCTACAGGAGGGTAACAAAGATTTTTATCCCAGAAAAGAAACGTTGGGAAGAATTAACAGATTTACTGGATTGAGGATAATGGAATAACATTCAGTTTTTGTGGGAACAATTAGCCAACTCCGACCATTTTTCAACTTTTTCAGCAATAGTCATCAAACAGCACAGCACCAAAGTAGTGCCAGATAATTAAACAGTTTTATTTTTTATTGTGTAAATAATCTATTTTTGTAAAAGCAATTTAGGATATCTTTCGTCCTATTGTTGTATAAATAACTCTCTGCACGAGTTATTAAGGGTTGCACCCTTGAAGAAGCATTTCTAGACATCTGATATAATTAATCTTTTTGGATCATTAATACAAAAGGATTCTGAATTCTGTTTTGCACAGTTTGTGTTTCCTGTAAGTGTTTCCAGTTTTATTCATTATGTTTTTCTTCATATATTTGTGTCTTGTAGAGATAACTAGGTAGGAGTAGTTGTATTTCAATTTATTCCTATAAGCTTTCTGAAGTGATAATCTATAAAGAGAATGAATTAATGAATTGTTTGTTTAATTAATTCCCTCAAAATTAATAAATCATCAGCATCTTTTGTAAGCTCATGTATATTTTCTCGAACCTGTAAACATGGTTTAAAGGTTTTCATACTTATGATTATCTAGATTTCAATTTGAAAACTGTGGCAATCATATTACTTTTCTGTTTATGCTCATCATCATAAAAGATATTTCACTGTGTAAATATTTATAGCAACCCTCTGCTGAAATATTGATATTATTCAAGAGGTTAGGCACATCAGTTATATATCTGTTTCATCCATTGGTCTCCCAAATTAAAAGAAAACCCCCAAAACATTTATCTTGTATGCTCTGTCATAATAGCTGACCATTATTATCTCAGAGGTACAACAGGTTGGACACTAGTTCTCTTTGTGTTAGGTACTACGACGGACTAGGATTGATATCCTAAATCAAGTACATGGACATGGATAAGGAAAATGGTGCACTGGATAAGCATATTGGACAGACATTTTTGAGTCATGTACTATGATGGATTAGGATGGAGACCCTAAGTCAAGTACATGGACTTGGATAAAAAAATGGTCTTGTGGACAAACATTTCCTTGGGAGAAATGGTCTGGTGGAGGACATATTTTGAGTATCCTTGGTGGAGTATGTACCTCAATGATGTGGTGTGGTGTCCCATGGAATGCCTCCCGACATTGTGCCCTTATCTTATGGAGAGATAGAGTGTATCTTTCAAGGCCTTGGTAATGTGACAATGTTGGCTATGACGATAATATCATCATTGATGCTTATCAATTTGTATCCCTTCTTATGTGAATATTTCAAATTGAGAGAGACATGTTGAGTCATTGTTAAAATAGAATACATCCCTAGTTAAGAAAATGTCTGTAGTGTTGGTCTTCATAATGAAAGAAAAATTATTAATGAAACTATTTTTTTATTATTATATTCTTATTCAAGCATATTCTTCATGCTTTAGAAGTCAAAAAGAGTCAAATACATTTGTAATTTTGTCGTCACATTTGACATTTTACAAGAAAAGAATTTCATTTATCATCTAAAAGAGTAAAAAAGGTTCAAGTCAGCGCTCTCTTTATCATGTCGTCCTACGTGGCTATTGGAACCTCTTGAACAATGATTTAAATCCTTCTAGTCGAGCTCATTTGGAACACAAGAAAGAAGTCACAAAGAATTTGATCTTTGCAATTAAAAAGAAACTGAAGTATAGGAGTATACAAAAGAAATAAATTGAATCCTTTCAAGTCTGTACTTGTTATTTGACGATCTGAAAATATCTGAAGGAGCCGAAGTGAGAGACTACCTGTGATCTAAGTAGTTGAAGTTTTCAACTAAATCGAAACTATTTGAAGTGTACAAACATGGCCGAATTTTGAAGGTAATTGTTGTCTATAAGAAGACCGAAACTTTGAATCTTTCCTGAAGTACTGTAATAGCGCTGAAGGTCTGCAACAAGAGTTGAAGTTTGCAACAAGACTAAAACTTGAAATCACTTGAAGTCTATAACAAAGTCAAGATTTATTGACTAGGTTGAAATTCCGAATTATCCACATTTGACTACTTTTGACTTTGACTTAGAGATGAGCATTGACTTGGAACCTTCGAGGGAGTTTTCGATTTTGGGTTGGATATCTCATTTTGATTTGATTTAGTAAAAGGAGGATTATTTGATTTTCCCCTTTTGAGGGGTTTTGCCCTTTGCTTGAAACCCTAAATTTATGTATATCTTCTTTATGATCCTAAAAGAATAGTTTGATTTTCTAACGATTCACACTGTTTATTTAAGTTTTATATTAAAATATTTATAAAAGAAAGAAAAGTTGGAAATATTTTATTTATAACTCCAAGAGTGAAAGTGAAATATTTTTACCACATCTTTTTCATATTGAATTGTAATATTAACAACAATTTCATTCTCAATTGTAATATTAACAACAAATCAATTGTGTGCAATGAGAATAAAATTATTGATGATTTGTAATGTTTTTAATTAAAACTAACCAAATATGTATAATCATTTACGTTTTTCTTAAAGTTAACATTTTTTTATTTAAAGTATTTTTTTAAGGGACACATGTCAGCTCAAAGTTGAGTACAGACAGAATTACACATTGCCATCATATTGGGTTGTAGAATGAACTTATCGACTCAAAAACTCAATAATTGTTAAGAAGACCATAAAAATAATAAAAATAAAAACCTGTTATGGCTGTACCAAATAAACCCAATGAAAAAAAGTGTCTAACCCTCATATTAAAAACTAACTAAAATAGAAGCAAAAATATTACAACACTGAAATTGTCGAGTGCCTTTAAATATGATGTAAAATTTTATACTTATCATTCTCAACGTTATTGCAAGAGATGGAAATGGAAATTGAGTGAAGCATATAATATTAGAGTTCTTCACCCAAATGGGGTGAGCACTACAATATGGCATTCAACCAATTGTACATCTCCCACATTCCTAAGGTGGACTTGGCCAAAAGTCACTTACATTTCCTAAAACATTATAGAAATGGGTTTCAAAACATTTGCATTGTCATTTCATTATTGATGCTTAATACAAAAACACATAGATTGACCATCAACCTCATGTCGCAATGAAAGCACTCTAATTCCCTTAGCTTTTTCACTGCTTTCCTTATGCTTGTCCAATTTATCATCCTTTTGTAAGAGCACTGGTCAAAATTCCATGTAAAAGTTAATAAAGGTAAAAATAAGACCAAGGTCATGGGACACGTATTCCAAGTTGAATGCTGGGAAAAACATCCTAGTAGGTGTTCATTTCATTTATTATGGCTAAAGGAATTTGGCAAAGGCAATGCCAAAGGATTTGGAAAGGAAAAATGACATTTTTGGCACATTTATTTATGAAAATAATGGAAATTAGGAGAAAAGGAAGGTGAAAGCTATCAGGTTCCATGTGAGGAGGAAAATGAAGGAAAATAATGGGAATTGAAAAAAGTAGAGGCATTGTTGATAAAAAGGATTATGAGGATCAGTGGGTAGGCTTGGCTAAGGTAACCTTTAGTCAATTTAGTTTTGGAGCTCTCTCATTATTGTCTCTCTCTCTCTCACACACACTCTTAGACACTTAGAGTTTTCTTGGAGCACTTTGGCATTGGATCAAGAAACGCAAAGAAGGGAAGATGAAGGAAGGAGCAAGCAAGGAAGAGCAAGAACAAGGAGCTACAGTAGGATTCTTTGTAGGTATTGATTTGCATGTGTGATTTTCTTGTTAGATTTATCATGCATGGTATTGCATGTGGTTTTTTTCTATCATGGCATGGGTTTTTATAGGTGTGACAATGTTTTCAGTGTAGCCTTGCTATTTTTAGATAGCCATGGTGTGATGGGGTTCTCATGTTTTGGTTGAGCTAGATTGTCGGATGGATTCGAAGCTGAGTGAGGTGGATCTCTGAAAGAAAGAACACATGGCCTAGTGATCCCTGAACCGGACTATAGATTGTGGTAAAGTCATTGGCCTAGTGACCCATGAATCGGACTATGGGTTGCAGTAAAGATAGGTATTATGTGCCTTGGTGGGCCTAGGAATCCTCAGCCGGTTAATTGCGGGATATACGATAAATCCTAGAGGCGGTTGCCCTTGATTAGGCCTAGGAATCCTTGCTAGTGAATGGCAAGATATATGGTAAAGCCTAGAGAGTGGAGTCCTGGTTAGGGCCTAGTGATCCGGTGTGGATTACAGTAAAGCCTAGAGACTAGGAGACATGAAAATTCCTCACGGTGTAGGTGGAGAAATCTGGTGGCACCATGCTTGTTTTATGGCCTAGTGATTCAGGATGGATTGCGGTAAAGCTTGGTTCTATTGATGAGGGGAGGGTGCATTAGGGGAATTTTGAGGTCTAAAATGGGCCTCCTAAGAAAAATGTACAACCAAAATAAAATTTATAAGAACTAGTAGGATTCAAGATAATGATGTTAACCATGGGGGATGATTCACCATTTTCATACTTTCGATGGATCGTGCTACAAGAAAAATGAGAAATACATGAAAAAACGTTATTGCAATCACGTTTTCCATGTATTTCTCATTTTTTGTGTAGCATGGTTTATCAAAAGTATGAAACATGGGTACTCCTTGAATGAGGAACCAAATTTTGCATCCAACAAATGTTGTCGCTTGAAATTTGAGTAAATCCATAGGGAGATAAGTCGAATATACAAGTTATATATATATATATATATATATATATATATATATAGTTTTTTTTCCCTCTAAAATTTGATGATGTAATATAATCTTACTTTATTATTTCCACTATTATTTTATAATTTTCTTAGGAGACCCATTTTAGACCTCAAAACTACCCTAAGAAGGTGGTGTAGCTTCGGGAAGCCCTAGTTGAGTTTGGTTTTTAAGTCCCACATTCATGCTTGGAATATGGCAACGGGGGTGATTCGCTGAAAGAAAGATTTGGTTCAGCCAATCTATGGTTGGGTGGTTAGTGGAAGCCCCAAACCTAGTTGGCCTTTACATCATTAATATGAGGTTATTTCCCCTTGTTAAGTCATGAATATTACACTAGTTTATATGTGGATTATAAGATTGTTGTTTCCTTGGTATTTCTGTTGTTATTATGCTGGTTATGAATATGTATTATGACAGTGGTTATGTGTGGCTCTTATCATGTTTTTACTTGTAAATGAATGAACAATGTATTTATGGCCTGATAGACGAAATTGCAGCTAATGTGTTGAGGCATCAATGCTTCTTAACCCATATGCTCAGTTCTGTTGTTAAGACCTGTAGTTTTCATTTTTGTGACATGTTTGACGAAGTGTTTATCATGGCTAGTAGGGGTTCATTCTAGTCCTTGTTGATGTTTTTGCTAATGTATCTTTATTCCTCTGTGAAATTTCATTTTTGAACCTGTCATTGAGTTTTGGGCAGTGAGTTGGGCTCTGGGCCTGAAAAAAGTGGCACAAATCTTGGAGTCACATGCACAACACTAGGGGAAAAGGTCCCCAAAAGCTCCCTTTCCCTTGTTGTAGGAGCTTTTGGAGCCTCCCAGAGACACCCTTGTTCATATCAAGGGAGCGTCTAGGGGTTTGATGCACTAAAACTTCAGTTAGTCTCAAGGGTTGGTTACCTTAATGGTTGGGATGGCTCCTAGGAGTTCTGTCGCTGATGTGGCAGGGTTGTGTGGTGTGTTTCCGTCGATTCCACTTCCTTAAGGTGAATTAGGAGGTTGAACCCCATTATAGTGGCCTTTTGCCGCATATTTACCCCGGTTGGTTGGTTACTTGGGTAGATGTGGGATGAGGGTGTTACAAAGCGGCATCAGAGCGAGTTTCGTTCTCTTTGGGCAGTGTCTAGTTTCCATTCTCTTTGGGCTATATCTAATACCACAGAGTGGTATCAGAACAGGTTTCGTTCTCTTTGGGTGGTGTCTGGTTTCCATTCTCTTTTGGCTATATCTGATACCACAGGGTGGTATCAGAGCAGGTTTCGTTTCTCTTTGGGTGGTGTCTTGTTTCCGTTCTTTTTGGGTGATATATGATACCATCAGAGCATGGTTCAACCAGACGTGGACTAGATAGGCACAATGTGTTTTTCATGCATGCATGTCAGTTGCATATGTGTTTTTTATGTTTGTGGACTATGTGCTTGTTGTGTATGCATGGTGGTGGTCATTGTTGTCGTTGTGTCACCATGTGGAAGTTGATGATGTTGTTGTTGGGATGCGTTAGGCATGTTAGTGTCTATATGTTGTTATGCATGCATTATTATGGGCATGGTTGTCGTGCATGAGGTCGTTGTAGGCATTTCAAGTCATTATGATGTTGTTGGTACGTTATGATGCTGATGTGTTGAATGAGGTGAAGCAGGAGATGCAAATCATTAGAATGAGATTGCGACACCATATGTTGGGGTAAGAGCAGATCGTCATATAGGTTGTATGTTTGGTATGCATGTATTTGGTTAATGGTTGTTATAAGCATTAAGGTTACTTATATGCTTTTCATTCTATTATTATTAAGGTTACATGAATGATAGATGTTAATTAATCAGTTTGATTGTGTACATGTTTCGGTTAGTCGTGAAGGATAGTAACCTGTTGTTATATGCATTGCAATCGTATGCCTGATGATTATTTTCATTGCAGCTAAGGTCTTGACATTATTATGTTTTGTGTTAATTTGGATTGACCTATGCAGATGATCATGGTCATGACATTCAAGTATGAGTTAATATATTGTGATATTATATCATACTAATCTACAATGATGGTGCATATGTGATTGTTATGCATGAATGAAAATTATTTATGAGATTATGATGTGAACATGTTAACTAGTCACTATTATGGATATCATGACCTTATTTATGGTTGAGTTGATATGTTGTGAAATTATATTGTGTTAATATTGCTTAATTGTGAAGACAAGATAGCCTCTCCTGAGATACATTAATGAATGAGTTTGCTTATGCCATGTATTTGGTGCTTGATTGTTTGATTATGTCATCTATTTAGTGTTTGGTGTATATTATGTCGTCTAGTTGATTTATCTAATATGGTACGTTTATAGTTTGATTGAATTTTTTATTAATTGCATGATATGAGTATGTGTCTATAAGATTGCATGAAGAAACGATCTTGTTTTAAAATGATCGTACTAACACATATGTGTTGAGATAGCTGATATGTACTTGAGTGTAACATTATGTATTATCACTGATGAATGTGAGTTGGTTTTGATTATGACATGGATGTTAAACTTGGTGAAGGTTGATTTCCAAGCAATAGATATGTTGTCTTGATCTTTGTAACATGTGATCGACATGTGTGAACAGTTGCAAAAAACATGTTTGGTAGAAACATGACAAGGTAATAGCTGATTTTTTTATATAACTATCCTTTGGGTGATGTGACAGTACATAGTAAAACCCAGTTGCAGCAAGGTAAAGGTAAAAGAAAGGAATCTAGTGAGAATTCTTTTGGCTATGTTTGGAAACTACAATTCCAAATGAATGAGTGTTTTGCATACAAGAAGTCTCCTTAACCCTAATTTTTCTAAAAATTATGTGGATATGTGTTATATTCATGGACATGTATTTGACAAATATAACAGTTGGTGTCTAGTTATAGCTAGATCTATCAAGGGAATTGGAGTCCCTTGAGAGATGACTTGGATGTGTTCAATTGCAAAGAAACGTGCTTGGCACAACAAGGTAAGGTAATTAGTGTATTGTTATATTTGTTTATACACAAATAGTTATGTGTATGGTAGTATGATGCAGGGAATTGCAAGGCAAAAGAGACTGACATGAAATCTTGGAGAAGGCTCAGGTTGAGTTTTCCTTGAGAACAATGGGGATTGAGTCATGGCGTTTGTTGCTAATATTGTGATTTTGGTCTTTTGTGATTTGTTGCACTTGATTTGCGGCTTTGTTTATGTCTAGTGTATGGCCATACCACTTTGGTTGTGGTGTCGCATTGTTATTGGTTTTCATGGTTTTCTTCTTGTTTGTGTGTGTTCTTGCCTTTTATGTTTTGAGGATCTTGGGAATTAGTTGGGAAAGAGGAAAATTAATGGAGCTCAAGGAGAGTTGAATGAAACCTAGCAAGTAATGTAAAACTCAAATGAAGCTCAGTGCATGAGTAAGGGTAGTTGAAGGTAAAAATATGACAATCAGTTGCACTGGTTGGGTCCATTATGGTAAATGGACGGTTGCAGTACAAACATGAGAAAAGTAACAAAAAAGGTAAAGCAAATAGATTTGAGGCGTCAGATGCCTTAGCTATGTTGGGAACTATAGTTCTCAATGTTGTGTATGATGTGAACAGATAAAATAAGTTTTCTTAACCTTGACCTTATGATATTTGGTAATTATGTTGTGATCTTGATTATGTTGATGTTTATATATGTATAAATATGTATGTATGCAGTTGTCTGATAGGGTCATTACGGATCATGATTGTTTTATGATGATGTTTATATGTATATATTTATATGTAATGTATGTATGTCATCGTCTGACAGGATCATGATTGTTTATGTTAATGTTTATATATATGTATGTATGTAGGTATCTATCATTGTCTAACAGTGATGTAAGGGATCATTCTATGGAAAAATTATTGCTTATGCAGGTGAAGGGAATCCCTGGTCTAATGGGGAATCAAGTGGGAAGAGTAGCCTCGACAAATTTACAAGGTCAATATTATGTGGATATGACTTGATATTATATGCTTGTATTATGCTTACGTTTATGTTATAACAGGTAACTCTGAGGGATACATCAGTGAAATGAAAGCAACGATATTCGTAGCATGATGGGATAAGCATTGATGGCGGATAGACACTGGAAACAAGGTTGCTTGGTAGAGACAATGTGGTTTTGAATGTGCAATGCTACTATTGTGTATATGTTGTGCATATTGTATATTCAATGATTGTACCTATGGTGTTAAGTATTTTTTGTATATATGGTATTGTGTGCATATTGCATATGCAGTGGTGGGTATAGATGGTGTTATGTACATGTTGGATATGCAATATTGTATACATATTATGCTGTGCGCACGATGGATATGTGGTGTTGTGTGCATATTGAATATGTAATGTTGTGTACATATGGTGTTATGTACATGTTGTATATGAAGTATTTGTACATATGGTGTTGTGTGCATGTTGTACATGTGGTGCTATGTACATATGGTTTTGTATGAATGATTGTACATGTGGTGTTGTGTGCATATCGCATTATACATGTTTTACAGATGGTGTGATATACATGTAGCGTTGTGTACATGTACATGTGATATTATGTGCATGGCGTACATGCGTTGTGTACATGCGGTACAACATATGTGCATTATGTAGTCATGGCATTGTGACATGTGTATTTGTTGTTTTGTATTGTATACGTATATATATTGTGTTATACACCGGATGTAGGAGTATTGTGTTGTGTTGTACACCAAGTGTAAGTGTATGTGTTGTGATGTACATTATGTATGTGTACGTGATTGAAGAGAAGCAAAAGCACTGGATGCTTGCCGGACATGATAACCGATCTGGTGTGTGTACGAAAAGAATAAAGGTAGAAGAAAAGGACCGATTAAAGGTTATGTATCAGTGTGTCATTCAATTTTCAATTTTATTATGCATGTGATATATGATTCTAATTTATGATGGTTATATGTGATCTATGATTCTAGTTTATGATGATTGCATGTGATTCATGATTTTGATTTATGATGGTTGTGTTTTGAGCTAACGTGATGTGATATGTTTATACATAATGATTTGATCAAAGATGCTAATTTGACTTGTTAAGACAAGAAGTAAACAAGATTAAAAGTGTCCCCTATTGACAAGCTACTAATGAAGTATGATGTGAATTTAATTCAATTTATTTTAAATCTAATGACAATTATGTGCTTGGTACAAAAAAGCATGGGAAATGCCTGGATTGGGTGGCTAAAACCCACTGCGAGAATTAGCAGCAACAATGAAAGAAATTGGAACAAGTAGCAGTATGTTGGTAAAGCACTTCAAGAGCAGGGTCATTGTGGGACATTGGTACTCAATAGTGTCCGCTGATTGTCATGAGCATGTTATGACCGCTATGATGGTTTTGAGATAGGCATATATCTTGGTTGTTTGACCCTCCGATGCAAGGATGTCTTGCCAAGGGATGGATCGCTTAGGATAGGGAATGTCAGAGAACTTGGAAAGTGAGTCACTGTACGAAAGGGGTGACCGGATTGCCCAAGGAACTGTGTAGCAGAGAAGGGAAGGTAGGGGATGCATTTTTGGTCATTAGCATCGCCAGATGGAATCAAATGCACATTGGGAGTGCGTCTTAGAATAATGAGCTATTCGTTGAAACGACAACTGTAGCGGGTTTATAGTGCTGGACATTGGATGCAACTTTGACTTTGGCAATGGATTCTGGACTTCTTGGGAAGGAAGTGAATCTTGGCATTACTTTTGAGGGTGGAGATGTAAGCCTTTGGATTCCCTTGTTGTTGATGCAGGCATTGTATTCTTTTATTTTTTGGTTTATTTGTATATGTGGTCATTGTAAATACGGTAATGAGTTATGTTATAAAGCTTCAGTGAACAATATGTTCATTATGTTTCAGAGGTGGTCATTGTAAATACTACAACAAGTTAAGTTATAAAACTCCATGTGCAGTATGTTCTGTTGAAGCGGTCTTGCTGGTTATAAGTGTCATTGAATACCGAAAACGGTGTTTCCCCAAAGGGGAGGGTTTTGTAATAGCCCTGGTCAAAATTCCATGTAAAAATTAATAAAGGCAAAAATAAGACCAAGGTCATGAGACACGTATTCCAAACTGAATGATTGACAAATTTGAATGATGGACAAAACATCCTAGTGGGTGTTCATTTTGGTTATTATGGCTAAAGGAATTTGGCAAAGACAATGGCAAAGGCTTTGGAAAAGTAAAATAACAGTTTTGGCACATTTATTTAAAAAATAATGGAAATTAAGAGAAAATGAAGGTGAAAGGTCACAAGTTGCATGTGAGGAGGAAAATAAAATAAAATAATGGAAATTGAAGAAAATATAGACCTTATTGATAAAAAGGCTTCTGAAAATCAATGGGTGGGCTTAAGGCTTCTAAGAATCAATGGGTGGGCTTGGCCAAAGTAACCTTTAGTCAGTGCAATTTTGATCTCTCATTATTCTCTCTCTCTCATTGTTAGACACTTAGTTTTCTTGGAGCACTTCAACGTTGGATCAAGAGGGGCAAAGAAGGTAAGAGGAAGGAAGAAGCAAGCAAAGAAGAGTAGGAGCAAGCAGCAATAGCAAGATTCTTTAATGTGATTTCCTTGCTAGCATGCATGGTATTCCATGTGATTCTTTGTTGTCATGGCATGGGTTTTTCTAGGTGTGACAGTGTTTTCAGCCTAGCCTTGCCATTTTCGAATAGCCATGTTGTGATGGGGTTCTCATGTTTTGGTTGAGCTGGATTGCTGGATGGATTCGAAGTTGAGTGAGGTGGATCTCTGAAAGAAAAAACACATGGCCTAGTGATCCCTGAACCAAACTGTGGATTGGGGTAAAGCCACTGGCTTAGTGACCCCTAAACCGAATTGTGAGTTGTGGTAAAGCCAGGTATTGTGTGCCTTGGTGGACCTAGGAATCCTCAACCACTTAATGGCCGAATATACAGTGAAGCCTAGAAACTTTGCCCTTGATTAAACATAGGAATCCTTGTTGGTGAATGGCAATATACAATAAAGCCTAGAGGGTGGAGTCACAGTGAGAGCCCACTGATCCAGTGTGGATTGCGGTAAAGCCTAGAGGCCTAGAGACAGGTAAATTCCTTACGGTGTAGGTGGAGAAATCCAATGGTATCCATGTTGGGCCTAGAGACTAAGAGATAGGGAAATTCCTCATGATGTATGTGGAGAAATCCAATGACATCCATGCTTGTTTTATGGCCTAGTGATCTAGAATGGATTGCAATAAAGTCTGGTTCTATTTACGAGGGTGAGATGGTGTAGCCTTGGGAACCCATGGTTAAGTTTGGTTTTAAGACACATTCATGCTTGGAATATGGCACAGGGGTGATTAGCTGAAATAAAAATTTGGTTCAACCAATCTATGGTCGAGTGGTTCGTAGAAGTCCCAAACCTGATTGGTCTTTGCAGCATTAATATAAGGTTATTTCTCCTTGTTAAGTCATGAGTATTATAATGTTTTATATGTGAATTATATGGTTGTTGTTTCCTTCGTTCACAATCTATGATCGAGTGGTTTGAGGAAGTCCAAAACCTGATTGGTCTTTGCATCATTAATGAGGTTATTTCTCCTTGTCAAGTCATGAGTATTATACTATTTTATATGTAGATTATATGGTTGTTGTTTCCTTGGTATTTCTGTTGTTATTATACTGCGTATGAACATGTATAATGACAGTGGCTAAGTATGAATCTCATCATGTTTTTACTTGTAAATGAATGAACAATGTATCTATGGCCTAATAGATGAAATTGCAGCTAATATGTTGAGGCATCAATGCTTCTTAGTGATTCCCAGATAAATATGCTCAGTTCTATTGTTAAGACCTACAACTTTCATGTTTGTTACATGTTTGATGAAATCCCTGTCATGGCTAGTAGGGGTCTAGTGTAGTCATTATTGATGTTTTTGCAAATGTATCTTATTTCCGTCGTGAAATTTCATTTCTAAACCTGTCATTGAATTATGGGCAACGATCTACGCTTTAAGCCTAAAAAAGTGGCACGAATCCTAGAGTCGCGAGCACAACACTGGGGAAAAAAGTCTCTAGAAACTCTATGCCTTTGTTGTGGAGCTTTTGGAGCCTCCCAAACACAACCTTGTCCATATCAAAGAAGCGTCTAGGGGTTTGATGCACTAAAACTTCAATTGGTCTCAAGGGTTGGTTACTTGAGTGGTTGGGATTGCTCCTGGGAGGAGTTTTGTCACTGATGTTGAAGATCTATATGGTGTGTTTCTGTCGATTCCACTTCCTTAAGGTGACTTAAGAAGTTGAATCCCATTATAGTGGCCTCTCGTCACATATTTACCCTGATTAGCCAATTACTTGGGTATATGTGGGATGAAAGTGTTACAACTTTGTTTTTTCACCTTACTACAACAACCTACCATCCTTATGCTTGTCCAATTTATGATGTTTTATTTCTACACCTTACCACAACATGCCATCTATGTCAATCTAATGCCTCTATCCCTCCCAAATTCCAAGGGTGCACTTGGCTAAAGAAATAACTATATGTATCTTATAAAACATTATGGAATGGGTTGCAAAAGATTTGGATTGCCATTCCATTATGGCTCTTGGAGTAACAAGCACTCTAATTCCCTAAACTTTTTGAGGGCAAGTTTATCATATTTGGTTTCTCTTATTGCAGGATAGCATCTTTTGATGTTGTGGCCCAACAAGGTAAGTGATGGTGGTTATTATCTTTCTGGACAATAGGCATATCATTAAAGCGAAAATGTCATCTGAACTAGACACAAACACAAAAGTTGAACTCATCGCAGCTTGGGCAATAATGGCAATGGCAAAATCATTAAACATTCCCAATATAACAATCAAGGGTGACTCCAAAATTATCATTGGCTGGTTGTTGGGAAAATCAAATCTAGAAGTCCTAAATCTTGCATACTGGAAAGCCAAAGTAAAAGATCTTCACAACTAGTTCTAATCCATTTCTTTTTCGCACATACACACAAAAGGTACGCATTGCAACTTTATATTTGGAACCCAATCAATTTGTATGGTAACAATGGCTTTGCAAATGTATATATAGAGAGTTCAACAAGAAGGTCAATCAGTTATCCAAAGGTCTCTTGATGCAAGTTGGAACCCTCCATACAAAAGAATTTTACAAATGAGAAAGCTCTCAAGTTGGATTGTACCCACTGTTCTAATTTCTCTTAATAGGTTGCTGATGAGCCCCAAAATTGGTAACAATTTGGGCTCATTTGGCCTAATTTTCATTGTTCAGTGCTTGTTCAAATCCATCATTTTCTATAGTTTATGCATTATTTTTAGTATGTTTGTGTCTTTGGTACGAATAAGGGAAGTTGCTTTTCCTAGGTGGTTAACACGTGTCTATTTCAGGTTTTTGACATATATTGGAGCAAAGTCAAAGAAATCATGAGCTATAAGGCAGCCAAGCCTGAAGTGAGGACTTGAAGGGGGGGTGCCTACGGCATTCAATGACCCTTCCTCGGGATCTTCACCTCCAACTCCGAGCTCCAAAGACCACCAAACCGAATCTAGAAGGCAGCCAATCAGCGTTTAGAAAGGGACTGTTTGACTCACAGTTTGACAGCCGAGTTCCACATATTGAGGAGGCCAGCTAGGTCCCTCGTGATCTATAAATGTTGAGGCCTCAGCCTTCGTAAAAGACTTTTGAAACTATTGTGTACTTTGCACCTCAGTTCTGCAGCTCTATTTTGTTCTTTTGTAGCCATTTTTGGCATGACTGTTATGATTATTTTTGGATAATGAGAGCCTAGGGCCTCCTTTTTGTATTGTGACTTTTCCTTTACGTATCATTGTTTTCCTTTATGCATTTGAACACATTTCTGCTAAGTGGATTTCATTATGTTGCTGGAATAGATCACTATTTATGAATGACTTTGGTTTAGGTGTTTTGGTAGGATAATAACAGCAAGATTTCCAAGAAAAAGGAACAACCACACTCCTGGTTTCACCTCGCCCTTATTGGATTTGGGGCTAGAATTGAGGAAACAGTGCTGCCTCACAAAAACATTAGTTTGCTTGTTTATGCAATCTTTTAGTGTGCTTGTTTTATTTGCAGAGATTAGTCATGGGTTTGGACATCTGAAATGTTTCTTTACATAGATGGTGTACAAGGGTTTCTTCCCAAATAAAGTTGCTGCTCATTTATGTTGTTGATGGTTAGACTAGACTAGTTTAGGATTGGATCATTTGTAGGTCTTTGTTGATTTGATCAAGGCCCACCGTGCAGGGCATCTTCTTCCTTCATCCATCCTCCCAAAGTATCATCTAAGCCTCCTGTTCTGTCTCGTAACTAAGCTGCCTGTTTCCCATCTATCCTTTGTGTCCACGAAACCTTACCTCCTTACTCATCCTTAGCCGTCTTCAAGCCAAGTCAGCCTTCTACACCTCTTCACCGATCCACCCACCAGTCCTTAGGCCATTTTTAGACCCCTATCCTACCTCTATATCCATCCATGCACCTTCCCTCACTCATCCACCTCCTAAAAACCGACTTCCAAACATCCTGTAGAAATTCTGAAGTTTCATGTAGAAATCCCGGAACATCCTGTAGAACCCCTGCAGACTTCCTGTAGAAGCTCACAAGTGAGGTTTCCTAATAGCCAAACCTTGTGAAACTCTCGGGAAGAGTGTTAGGGACTCCTTAGACCCTCTCTGAGCCTTTCCAACCATTTCCAAGCATTCATCTTCCTTGATCCACCCCTGCACAGTAAAGCACAGCTCAAGCATATGCATGTGAAAATCGGCACTTAATCAAAAAAATACAAAAAAATGCTTTCTTAGGACAAAGGTAGTTCAAACACATGTCTTTTACCTTACTAGAAGTAATGGCATCACTTTCAGTAGTTTGCATTCTCATTTATGCATCAGTAGGACTAGCTGGTAGAATTAGGGTTCGCTAGGGTTTGCGTTTCTTTTTGGCTTTCAGTTCCTTTTTCGCAAGTAGATTAGCTTCCTTTGAGTTAGCTTTCGTTCATCACTTAAAAGCTTCTTCTGAGAACTCATAGAAGTTGGCTAAAGCCCCTAGCGGACTTGTGTCGGCTGACCAAGTGATAGCTGCGGCAAGAGCTAGTACTTGTGCATACAGCACCGTCGCTTCCAAGTTTGTTACGAACAACCGGGTTGATAAAAGTAAAGAAGGGAGTCCCATGAGTTGCAGCATTGCATTATTGCTGCAATACTGGAGCCCACCATCTTTTTGGCGTCGTTTCCGGGGAAGCGTCAGAGTATTGATGATTGTTTCTTTTCTTCTATTTTCTACTACAACCTTCTGCTAAGTAGTTTATTTCATTTCCATTCTGCAATTTCATTTCCGCAAAAATAGAGTAGACATTTCCTGCTTTCATAGATTAGCATTCAAATTCCGCAATTTCAATTCTGCAAGCATAGATTAGAATTTCAATTCTGCTTTCATAAATTAGCATTTCAATTCTGCAAGCGTAAATTAGCATTTCAATTCTGCATTTTCCTTTGAGTAAGATAATTAGTTGGAGTTCAACCTATTTTAGTTTTGCAGGTACAAGAAAAAATACAAAAAGCAAGAAAAAGTCTTTCCATTTCATGCCTCGTAGGAACAGAGATAAGACCGGCAAATTCTTACCCAACACCCCCACCACATCACTGAGTCAACTCTCTTTTCTCTGGTGACAGTGAGCCAAAAGAACCTATAGGTGAACCTCCTGAGATATACGAAGATCCTATAGCAGAAGAAGAGTTAGAAACCATTATGTCTGAAGCCATCGCTAAAAACCGAAACGGTAGAAGAGAAGACGAGAGAATAGAGGGTGCCTTTCCCATTCGAGAGACCAATGAAGACATGAAAATGAAAAACATAAGTCCCTCTGCACTACCTCATTTCCATGGTCTGACTACTGAGGACCCTGATACCTTCTTGTTTGAGTTTGTTGTCCTTTGTCGAACTTATGACTATGTTGAGGATGAGCAAAAGCTGAAACTCTTTCCCTCTACCCTCAAGGATGTTGCATTACGCTGGTTCATGGGGTTACCTGGAAACAGTATCACCACTTGGGCTCAAATGCAACAAGCTTTCAACACCAAGTACAAAGACTACTGTAGGTCCAAGGAAACTAAGGGGGAAATCTTTCAGATGACCATGGGCAGTGAT
>APFE030616526.1:23931-45241 GCA_000404065.3 Pinus taeda | reverse complement strand
TTTTTTTCTTACATTTTCTATGTTTTTTTTGTCTTTTTTGTATATATTTTTATATTTTCTTTTTAAAGTAATCAACGTTTAAAAAAAGAAAAATAAAACAACCATAAAATTTGTTAAGTAATCATGATTTCAAAAAAATTTGGACATAAAAAACTTTAATGTGTCAAAAAATGTAACATTTAAAAAAAAAGATCCACACTTAATACATTAAAAAATTTGAAGTGTAAAAAATAAGCTCTCTAGAAAAAAGGTATTCACACTTAATACATTGAAAAATTTTAAGTGTCAAATATGAACCCGCTAAAAAAATGTATCAACACATTTCAAAATCTGAAAATCACCAATATTTAAAAACAAATATTTATGTTTGATGAATAAGAAAATTTAAAATGTCAAAAATATGCTCCGGAAACAAAAAAAATAATAAATAAATTAATTAATTAATTAATTAAAAATTTAAAAAAATAAAATTAATGTATTCTGCATCGCCACTTTTTCAAAATCAAATCATTTTTTTGCTACCTTTACAAAGAGGAGAATCGTATCAGTTCATATTTCAAAATTTACAATATTAACCATATTTTATTAGAAAAACTAAATAAATAATTAACTAAGAAAATGAATTTCGTATTTTTTGTCACACCATTATAATGCTCTCTCTTCATATATATACTAGAAAACCCTTAGTGAATCCTTCTTTCCCACACACTAACCTTAACCAAAAGCCAAAAGTTGACCCACCCCTAAAAAAGGACTAAAATAGAGATAGAATTCGTAAACTTCACTACTAGAGATTAGGTCAAAGGAGAAGGCCAATCCCTTATTTATTATGTTTTTAATGAACATGTTAGGATAATCATTGCAATTGACTTATATGGGAAAATGACCTTAACATGATTGTACATTTTGAGATCTAATTATTTTTTATAGCCGCTTGGACTTTCTTGCTAGCAACTCCATTTTTTATCAATGGCAATGAATTTTGAGTTTTTTTTTTTTTTTTTTAATGGGATGTTAATGTTGTGCCTTTTAGTTGGGATAACATTTTTCTAAAGGGAGAGGTGATAAATATAATATAATAATTAGAGTTTGAGATGTGCACTATATCATGGTTAGTGGTTGCTTCTCCTTGCTACAATTATATAACATGATTATAATTCTATATGGATAAGATTGATTGAAACAGGGCATATGTGCTTTTCATATTATTGTGATATATTGATTTGAATGCTTATGTTTTAATAAGTATTTCGATGTTGTCATATTCTCGATAGTATATATACATTTTAGGAGGCATAAGTATCGTTTTCCACTCCTTAAGTTATAAGGACTAATGGGATGGTTAACAATGTGAGTATTAAATCCAACCAAGTTAGCTTCTTTTTTTTCTGACATAGGAAGGTTTAAAGCTCAAATTTACCTTTAGGATGTAAAGAACTCTTGACTTAGGCTTTGTGGATCCACGTGTATAATGTATCCAAGTTGGCCTAAGGTGTTTTAATTTCTTTCAACATTGTAAAGTATAAACACCCATATTTTCTTATAAATTATTTTATGTTTATTTATTATATATTGTGTTTAAAAAATCATAATTGTTCAAGAAAATGGCGTATTTCATTTAATATGAACACTTTTAGTAATCACTCACACAACCATATTAAATACAATAGCATTAGTGTTTTTACATGATTAAAACCTTATAAGAGGGAAACAATTCATGGCCCCATCCAACTTAGTCACTTGAGACAATTTTATTAATGCAAAAAAAAAAAAAAAAAAAAAAATTACACAAGAAAGTTCTCACAATCGATCATCAACCATGACCCTCCATGCTCTTTAAATAGAAATCATGGACCACTTGGGTGTTAAGCCAAAGATCAATAGGCACTAGTATTGAGGAGAATATGAGCCATTTGATCACTCTATGTCTACAACATATCATGATTGTCAAAATGCAATGCAACTAATGCATACTAAAGAGACACACCAATAAACACATTTTTACCTAATAGACACATTATACCAAGTTGAAATTAACTAAATTCTAAGTGTCTAAATATCCTAACATCCTCCCTTAAGAACAACTTGGGATAGGATTGAAGGATTTAAATGTGAAAAAATAGGAGGAGGAAGGAGGCATTAGATCCTATCCTCCCTTAATGGCAATTTTCTGAAAGTCTCCTAACTTGGATCAAAGTTTAGAAAACTTTGCTTTTATAAGATATTTTAGAAAATATCTGGAATTTGATCATTTGTAGGGAAAAAGATCATTTCAATAACTCAATTATTAATGAGTTTTTTTATGAAGTGCATTTGTATCTCAATGTGTTTGTTGCATTGATGTTGAATTGGATCTTTGGAGAGCTCGATGGAACTTTGATTGTCACACCAAAGGGTGGTCGGATGTTGTTGCTAGAATCAAACTCTGGAAGGATCTATCAAAGCCACAAGACTTCTTCACTTGCATTAACCATTTATCGATACTTTTCTTATGTTGAAGAAAGAGAAATGGCTTACTAATTTTTGCAAGCCCAAGTGGCAAGTTTGGAACCAAGACTGAAAACATAACCTACAGTGGACTTCTTATCATTAGGTTTGTGAGTGTAATCTAATCAATAAAACAACCAATAAAGTAGTCCCCCCTGAACTATATTGTATCCCAAACTGAAATGTACCCAAATACACTTAAGTATCCTTTTTGTTGCTTTCAAATAAATTTCATGGGGTTTTTGCACATACCGAACAATAAGACCAACAACAAAAGAAATATCAAGATGGGTATGAGTCAAATATAAAAGGTTACGAACTCACTAATGTTACAAGGTGGCATCAACTTTAGGTCTAGTGCAGGTGGCTACAATTTTGACGCCAAAATGAAAGGGAGAAGAGGTTGGTTTACAAATGATGAAGAAAGTCAAATGCATACATAGATTTGGGAAGAGAAAATCCCTCTTTGGTTTTCATTACTTGGAGGCCAAGGAACTAATGAATAGCCTATGTTTGTCATTTGAAACTTTTTCTTAAGGCTTAACTTCACACGGGTTAGAATTTTAGGGTCACTACCAGCAATGATAAGGTCGTCAACATAAAGAACAAGGAATGTGATATGGCCTTCTACTTTCTTGGTGTAGACATTAGGTTTAGAATGACATCTAGAGAAACCAATGTTAAGAAGAAGGTGATCCATTCTTGCATAACACGCTTAAAAATATTACTTAAGACCATAAATAGATTTATTAACGGGTAGAACAAGGATGGAGTCACTATGAACATGGTTAGGAGGTTGTTCTATGTAGATTTCTTCTTGTATATCCCCAGGCAAGAAGGTGGATTAACATCCATCTAATGGACCTCCTATCCACGTGAGGCAATGTAATACCCCTATTTATTAATTTTGCTAAGTAAACTCCTCTTTTTGCAATTTTAGTGTTGAGAAAATATTTTAGCATGAAAAGCTTAGGAAAAGTGGGTTGAGAGAGCTCCCACTTAATTTTTGTAGAAAAGAAGCTAAAAACATTAGAGAAAAAGAAAAATTAATTTGGTAGTGGGATGTGGAGACCACCCACAAAGGGGGGATTTGAACCCCTTAGGAAAAGCGAACCAAAGGAGAAGGAAGGAAGAGGAGGAGTTCGAACTAGTGGAACCCACGAGGAGAGAAGGAGAAGAAATTATAAATAGAGGAGAAGGGCCTCATTTTTCCATCTTTTAACAATTTGACATATGAACTTGAGTTGTTTGAGTTGTTCAGCCAAGTCAACTACTGTTGTTGAGCACAAGGGATTTCCATAATCAATTCCACCAGTTCCTTCAGCGAACGTCGAGTGTTACCCTAGGAGATAATTTGGGGAGTTGATTTGGTTTAATTGAGGAGCCATTTCATAGGTTTTCTTCAACTAGTGCGTGCTTCTCCTAGGGCATAGAAGGAAATTTGTGGGGTTGAGAAGAGCTAGCAAAATGTGGAGTTTGAACTAGAGAAATTACAGATATTTATCCTCAGGGAGGATGAGTATTTCCTTGGTGATTCGCATGGATGGGAGTGTTGCATTTTGGAGGGCCGAATTTTCCTCAACTAGGACCTATGGAGGCCTCACTAGGCATTTTTCTCTGTGCAAGCATAAGAGACAGGAGTTTTGGGGAAGAGTTGGGCTAAGAGAGATAAGGGAAATTTGAGTAAGGGATTGCAGGGACTAGAGGTGAATTTCCAGCATAGATTTGAGCCATTCTACATTAGACTCATTCCTACTGCATTTTTTTCTAGGTAGATTGAGCCACACACATTTCTTGGGGTCACTCGGGCATGTTGGATTCAGCCCAAACCCTTTCTAGGTTTTTGTGGGTTTATTGAGAGGAGGCTCCAATTAATTTGGCTGAATTTTCTAAGCACTTTTGAGGGCCCAAACATAGGGTCAATTTCAGCCATCAACAATAGTTTATACCAAGCAATGCACAACTCTTTTTAGGAACCCTTCTAGCACTTGGATCTATTGTATTGACACTTGGGTTTTTTCATAACTTGTAGTAGCAAGCCCAGGTTCCATTCCTACCATTGATGTACCTAAATTTTTCATACTAATACCATGGCTCATATTTTTGGCTCTAGTTACTATGTTTATTGGTTTTGGTTGTGTTATCATAATTTTTATTTTGTTATAACTAAGTACATGTATTTGATATTCATTGTTATTTCCTCGTTAATAATATTACAACAAACAACAACTAGAAAAAGGTAAATTGAATTAATTTTGGTGGTAGGGGCAAAGGTTTCATTGTAGTCAATTCCTTCGATTTGAGAGAATATTTTAGAAACTAACCAAGCCTTATGTCTTTCAACACTTCCATCTAATGCGTACTTAGTTATATCTACCCATTTAAATTTGGAAAGTTTCCTTCCTTTTGGAAGAGGTACAAGTTCCCAAGTATTATTCACCATCAAGGACTGAAATTATTCATTCATTTTTATTTTCCAATCTAGATGGCTTGAAGATTCTATGAATGTTTTTAGATCACGAGTCTATAAAACTCCAGCTGAAATAGAAGAGGCTCATTAGAATTATGAATGAGTACAACATTGCTATGTAGGATCACTTGCAAGGTCATCGATTGCTTCTCGTGTTAAATGGACCCATCAGAGAAGATGTGGCATTGTTGCAAGTTCATGTTCAATGGAATCATCTGGAGGAAGGTTACCAGGAGGGGGTGGATTTTAATCCTCATTTTCATCATTTGAAGAAGAAACCAAAATTAGAATAAAAGGTAGCATAAATAGCAAATATGGCTCATAGGCCAAAGAGGGAAAAAATTTCAAATGAGGCTAACATACCAAGGGATTTTCATCAAATTTAACATGTCTTCTAATGATTACTTCGATGGATTGAGGTTGAAGAAGTATATAACCTTTTACATCTTCAAAATATTAAAAAAAAATCCATTTCTCACTTTTACGGTGTAAAGCTTTCCTTTTTTCATTAGGAATGTGAGCCAATACTACACTACCAAAGATACGGAAGTGGCTTACATATGGCTTAATGTTATTCCATGCTTCTTCTAGTGTTATATTGCTTATGCCCTTTGTAGGGGTGTAGTTTACTATGTAATTTTCACAACTCATTGCTTCTACCCAATAATGAAGACTTAATCCCTTAGATAAAATAAGTGAGAATCACTCTCACAATGAAGTTATTTTATAATTGAGATTTGTATGCAAAAAGTAACTAAAACATATTAAAGTTATTTTATAAATACAAGTTAAATACATTTTACAATAAAGTTATGAAATAACTTAAGTTTGCATGAACGTTTTCAAAAAGTAACTTAAAAAGAGATTTGAACTCATGACCTCTTACTATATAAAATGACTTTTAACCAGGTGAGCTAGTGCAAAAAATATAACAATACTAGTGAAGGAGGTTGTTGGTGGTGGTGCTGGTGCACCTCGAAGTGTGTTCTAACTAAAAAAGGGCCAAAAATAGACAATAACTTGAAAAAAAAAATCCAAAAACTTAACAACAATGGGGTTACAAATCTATTAGCATACTTGGAAAATGCAAGTTTTCTCTATGTTTTTTATTTGCCAAGATCATAAAAGGTGCACAACAAAGAACATATATAGTAAAAAAAAATAGTTTTTTCTCTATTTTTTATTTTCTGAGATCACACGGACTTTAGGGTGAAGAACATATGCAAACTAGAATGATTATCAAACTACGAATATAAATAGAAAACCAAAAAATGAACTATGTAAAAGAAAAAGAAAAATGTATTCACACAGTATACATCTAGATCTGAGAAAAAAAGTTGTATCTTAGGCAAATGAACACCTTTTTGGATGAAATGAAATGTGTTCTTAATTGAAAACAACGATCAAGATGCAAAAGAAGAGTTTATTTGGGCCAAAACTATACAAAAATAGTAGATCCTATAAATAAGACAACAGAGGCTCCAGATCTCGATCAACAATAGGAGAAGCACTTCAAATGGACTTTGATACCATGCTCAGGAAAATAGGGTATTTCATACAGGATGAACACCTTCAGTGACCACTCACACAACCAAATCAAAGATTTATGTGGTTAAAACCATCTAAGAGGGAAATAATCCATGGCCCTATCCAAAATGATCACTTGTGGCATTTTTATTACTGAAAAAGAAAAAATGTTACATAATAGATTTCTCACAAGCAATCATCAAATATGACCCATCATGCTCTTTAAATAGAGATCATGGACCACTTGGGTGTTAATCCACAAATCAATAGGCATTAGTTTTGAGGAGAATATGAGCCATCTGATCACTCTATGTCATCACTCTATGTCTACAACATATCGTGACTGTCAAAATGCAATGTAACTAATGCATACTAAAGAGACACTCTAATAAATAGACTTTTACCTAATAGACACATTATACCAAGTTGAACTTAACTCACTCCTATGTGTCTAGTTATCCTAACAATAAATACTCAATTATTCCAAATTTTCTTTTCAAGGAGAAGGGAATGGGGGCAACAATCATCATGTTCCTCAATGCTACTAAGAATTTTCATGAGCTTGTTATGTCCCATTTGAATTTAATGTGCAAAATCTTGTGATTACTTGTGATTAAGAGAAGCGTGCTCCTAATGTTATTTCATTAGACAAAATTAGAGACCCTCTCATTAAGGTATAGGAACATTGTTGTCAATTGTGAACTTCTTGTTTACAAAGTGTTGTCACTAATTAGTAGTATTTGTGCAAATTTTATTTCTCGCCCTGTACTAGTTATGGATTTCCTTACTTATTTCATCTAACCCCTGAGGCAAGTGATTCCTCACTAAGAGCACTTAATTGTAACTTGTATGCAATTTTGGAAATGCTCAAGTGAGAAATAGATCTCATGGCATTATTTGTGTGTGGTTTCAAAAATGTTCAAATGTACATTTTGCTTATAGTGCATGGTCTCAAAATTTGGGAATCTTATAGCAATTATGGGTTTATTGATTGTAATCTCATGTTGATCTCTTACTTTGAATTACATAATTCTATTCAAAGTATTTTATAAGAACTAGTTAGTAGTATTTGTGCAAATTTGATTTCTCACCATGTTCTAGTTAGGGACATCCTTGCATAATTCCTCTAAACCTTGAGGCACATGATTCCACACTAAGAGTACATAACTATAACTTGTGTGCAGTTTTGGAAATGCTCAAGTGGAAAATAAATCCCATGGCATTATTTGCATGTGGTCTAAAAAATGTCCAAACGTAAATTTTGCATCTCAAATTGTGGGAATCTTATAGCAATTATGTGTTTGTTGATTTCAATCTTATGTTGATATCTTACTTTGATATTACACAATTCTATTCAAATTATTTTAGAAGAAGTAATAAAAAATACCAAACCCTATTTATCTACTATATTTAACTATATTCTTTTCATTTCTTGTGTGCGTGTGCTTCATCAATTTTGTTCTTTTTTTTCATTAAGTCTGAATTTAAAAAGGCATGATATATATAATATATGTTATATATATATATATATATAATATATAATATATATATATATATATATATATAATTTATTGAAAGAGAGACTTTCATTGGTTTTTTTGGGGAAGAGGGAGTAGGAGGGAGGGATTTTGTTTGTTTTTTTAGTTGGGGTTGGGAGGGTAGATGAGGGGGGTTATTTTAGTAAATCCCAAATAAATAGAAAATTTGGGGTTACATAAACCCTAGAATACAATCATTTTTGCTTGATCTAATAACCAGTGATCTTTTTTTTTTGCAATAAAGAACATATAAGAATGAAACATTAGATACATAAATACTAGTTTATTTCGTAATTACATTTAGATGGATTTTCCAATGAAATAACTTTGGTACCCAAAGCTTTTAACAAGAAGAAAAAGTACCTATTCTTCAAAAATAATTATTCCCATAACAAAATTATTTACATGGTTCACAAAAGAGGTGTTGAACAATGAGCATCATTCACACCTTTTACTAGAAAATCCTCACAAACATGTCCATATGTTAAAGTCTTTAACAAGCATTTCAAGTATCAACATATTGTGCAAACCACAATAAGGAGTGCTTCACAATATTTATTTTATTTGTTTTTTTTATCTTGTTTCTTTACCTTATTTGGATACCATGTGAAAATTGTCAATTGATTTTAATTGGAAGTTATGCTTCCATAACCCTTCTTTGAAACTTACAACATAAATTGAATTGATGACTTAACCAATATGAAATTTGAAATTAGTTACTAACCTTGTCTATTTAAACCATTGTTTCACACGAATAATTATCTAACAATCAACAAGCCCTATTCAAGGAATTGATGCTAACAAAAAGAATTTTACAAGAAGGATTAAGTACAACACTCATCTAATATGAATGCCAATGCTAACTCTCAAACAAACTCCTTCAAAGCACATCAATATAAGCATTGATAGTAGCTCTCAAACACACTCCATTATATATTTTAAATGCAAAGTGGCGGATCCTCTTCTCCTTGTCACATAGATGCCCAGGTTTTAGGTTCATCTATGATAAAAATATGCCCCACTTTTAGTGTCTAATAGATAAATCCTCTATGATATTATGGGTCTATTTTCTTACACATGGGATGATCATTTTTATTCTCTCCAAACTTGATTCATGGCATATATGCATGAATCATAAGTTTCAATCATTACCCAAAAATCCCATGCCTAGGGATCCATATCCTTCCTAAACTAAGCCATGAACAACTAGAATTTCAATTAATACAAAAATGAAAATAATATAAATTTTAGGCACATAACATATCCTAAGATAGATGTCCTTGATTTCTCCCAGTACTAGAATAACATGAGAATTCAAACCATACACCTCTAGCAAAGATTCCCAATGTTGATTGAAGTCCAACCCAAAACCCTTGTGCTTAGACGCATAACATTATTAGCATCTCCATTATACACCATAAAATTATGAAGTAAAAAGTCACCAAACTCGATTGTGATGAAAAATGGAAGTATCTTGTGCCTTGTGAGAAAGGACAATGGTGTGACCACAATTGAAACATGCACATGCTTTGAATATTTTCCAGCTATTTTGGTGACCCAACTGCATCTAACATGTTCATGCTAGTCTTGTACTTCTTTAAATCATTAACAATATTGTAAGGGAAATGTGTTCGAATTACTTTTACACCCTAAAAAGGCTACTATTTGGAGCCCTCCTAAAATGGAAGCAAAGTATTCTTCACAAGTTACATTAGCACACTTTTGTTAGATATACTAGATTGGTTGAACATTTAGAAGCCATTCATTAAAAGGCCTTAGAACATCCGATGTCATTATAAATCATTTACCTTGGACAAATTAAAATGAATATTGTTATGAAAGGTATTCTCCATTTCATGGGGCTCGAAGTGGAATAAAATACCCACATCCAACTCATATTCTTCAACCTCATTCTCAATTTCTTGGGGTATCATGTACCAATGGTTGTAACCATTTCCTTTATGTGCATAATCTCTTGGTGTCATTGATAGGCTTGCACTAGTTTGGATTGCCATTCTTTACTCAAAATGGATGCCAGTCTTCCATCTCTTTGGGCAAAGAGAAAAACAACATTTGTGGATTCCAAAGATGATTTATGGAACATGACCTCAAATTCACAACCCCTATATTCCTACTTGGTTTTCCACCTACATTTTCCATGAGATCACAACATCATGGGTAAGACTTCATAGGAGTTCTTGATCACTTTGGTGATTTTGTGGAACAAATTTTTGCCATGAACAAATCTTTCATGGAACCTTACCATGAATATTTGGCATGGATTTAGATTTTGAGAAATACCAAATAGTAATGACAAATTCATCTTAACCTTAAGATATCCATCCCCATGAAGATTTGAAGTTTCTTAGAAGAATGGGTAGTAAACTATCAACCATCTCTTCATGGGGAGATCTCCGATCAGATGAACATGAGGTGTAGAAATAATGGAATCAACAAGAGCAATAATAATGAATATTAAAGAGCATGGAACTTCAAACTAGCCAAAGATCTTAAAATATAAGTTTATTCAACACAATCAAACAATTAAAGATCAATTTGTAATGAAAATACCATTTCTAGATGATTTTATGAGAAATTTGGTCCCAAAGACTTTTTATTAAAAAATGCCCCCTCGTTGTAAAACATGTCATTTTTCTTTTTTTTCTCTTTTGCTTTTTTTTTTTAATAAGTTAGTTATGGCTTTTTTTCTCTTTGCTTCTTTCTAATAAGTTAGTTATGGCTTTTTTTAATAAGTTGTTATAAATACCATTATCAAGTAAACAAGAATAGATGAGAGAGTGGGGAGAGGAGTTTGAGAGGAAAGTGAAAATTTTATAGTTATAAAGAGAGGTTTTGACAATTTAGATTCCTTTGAACTGTGAATTATAATTCTTATAAAAAAATATACAAATCCCCATTTTTGTCTAGAGTCATATGAATTAAGGTTAATAGTTGTCAAGAATTATTGAGATTAAGAAATGTACTTATTTGTAATCTTAATTGAATAGAAATGAAGATATGCTGGCAGACAAAGTTGAGTGTGTTTGTTCCAATATTTTATTAAAGTCCATAGTAATACCATTATAATATATTCAAAATTCAAATATATTGTAACTAATTTATTTTAAACTTAAATATTCTATAAAAATCATAATTTAAAAAATTAATATAATAGGTCAATAATTTTAAAAATAAAATAACTATACGGTAGATTAAATGTAATAACTATTACCATGAACTACATTTTTGAAAGCATAGACAACATATCAACCCAAAATTTAAGTAACTCTACCATGAAATACATTTTTTGAATTGCATCTTTGATGCTGACACATAATGCAACCCCAAAAACCCAAACAAACAAAAAAAAATATAGTCACACTAAATCCACTTATTACAATTATTGCTTGAAAAGTTATCTACAGAATTGCCACTACTCACAGTTTTAAGTTTTAAGAATAGATTCAAAATACCATAGAATAATAATAATAAAGTTTTAAGTTTTAAGAATAGATTCAAAATACCATAGAATAATAATAATAAAGTGCTGGATAAAATTCAGAAAAGCAAAACACATACAAAGCACATAAAAAAATATAAAGCAAATCTTACCAGCTATGATTACACTACACTTTCAATTACCAACCAGTTCAATCTTATCATTTAAATTAGGTCACATCTCTAATATTTCCACAAATGCCTGCATTCCATACTAAATCCTAAAGGCAACCCAAAATTCTAGCAAATGGATTGATTCAAATTACAGCCAACATAAAAACACACCATATCCAAAAAGAAGAGCTCAGAGAGGCTCTAATATTGTACAATTTAGCATGGCTGATTTCAAAACACTGTACATGAACAAGCCAAGAGGAAGGCTTGAAAAAACAGGGACTACATAGCTCTGCTCTGCTCCCTGGCAGCAAAATCTATCCCAAAAGAAGTAAACTCCTCAAAAATTCTCTGAGAATCGCCATCCTCCCCCAAGCTTTATGACTCTCTAAATTATCTGAGAATCGCCATCCTCCCCCAAGCTTTATGACTCTCTAAAACGACTTATTTAGAGAAAAACACACATATACCATGCAGGTGCAGGTAGGTACATGCCATAACATAAAAGCTTGATCCTTCATCCAAAAAGCAAAACCTACCAAAGGGATCTGAAACTACTTAACTAATCACGATGTCTTCCTCGTCCTCTCCCATTTCCTCGTCATCGTCCTCCTGTTCCAACCAATCCTCAATGGGAGTGCAGTTGTGCTTGTGACGGATTTTCCAATCTAAAGCCTGGCACGCCCGGGAACAATAATTAACTGTCCCGCAAACTGAGCACCGCCGAAACTCGTGTCTCCTAGTCTCCGGCCTCCCGCAGAATCGGTGAGAACACAACCGGAGGCCGAAACCCGGCAGCCGGAGTTTGAACCAGTCAACCAGAAACTTATTCGCAGGATGCAGTTCTGGCACAGGGACATTACACCCGAAATCGCTCAGGAGAGGGCATGCTGCCGCCTGAACGAAAGCCTGGCTTCCGGCGGCATGATTTTGCCGTCTGTTGCCGCCATTTAGGTTCTTGAGCCAAGGTTCAAAAGGCTGGAGCCGGGTATCTTGATGTGTTTTGAAGTAATGGGCGGGCAAGATTGAGGCGAGCTCCCGGGCGTTGGCCTGGACGAGAAAGCGCCTTCCTTCGGCTATGTTCTTGGTAACGCCGTAACCGTCCTGCAGGCAGTGGCCGAGCTCTCGCAAGGCGTCCACGTGGCCAAGAAAAGCTGACCTGGCGCACAGAGCTACCCCGGCTTTGAGATCCTTGTCTTTCTTTGTGCCACCGCTGCCATTGAATTGAATGATGGCCAGGGAGTATAGGGCTGCGGCGTGTGATGAAATGGCGGCCTTGGCCATCAATGACGCTCCGCCGCCTCGGTTTTCAAGACAGTAGAATCGGATCTGCACATGAAGGGGATTAAATTAAGGCGGCTTTCTGGAATCGTAAACGTTTAAATAAAGTAATCTCATGGGCTACTACGCGGACTTTTATTTGTTTATTCCGCTGCCGGCTGTGGCTTTGACAGAGTAAGTTTTCTTTATTGGTGAAAATGGACGGAAGGAATAAAGCTAAAAAGAGGGTAAAGAATCGGCGCGCTTACCATGCCCAGAGTGTAGCAGGCTTCGATGTTTCCTGCTTCGGCGCATCGTTTCATAAAATTGTGCGCACCGCTTGACCAGCTGGACGCTTTGACGGCGAATGAGCAGGTTGAAGCGGTGGATAAAACCAGCGGATGGAGGCCTAGAGTATTGAATCTCTTACATCTGCGTAAAAAAAACGAAATCCGTAAATATCAAATTTATTTGAACTTTCGATATTCAAAATGAAATCCTCAAATCTACAAAAATTATCAACTATATCTGTTGTCCTTTAAAGATTGAAAACACTATATTGAAATATGTATCTGAAATTTTTTTCTCAAAATCTACATAAAATACTAAAGATAAACTACAGTTCTCGAATTTAATATTGCTCTGGCACTGAAAATATTTCTTAAATAAAAATGACCCAGCTACAGTGGGCAAACCCTTAAGAATGCTCTCTGATTGAAAGCTCTCAGAAAAAAGAGGAAGAAAACGACAAAATATCAGAGCCGACTGATGGAGCTTTTTTTTTTCTCAGATCAAATTTGTTCAACCTATCAAAAGAGGATGCTTCTCCAAAAGAAAAGGAGGAAAAAGAGGATTATCTTCTAAAGCTAAAGAAAGTTATTTACACCAGGGAAAGCAATAGAGTTTCAATCAGTCCACCGGCAAGGAATTTCCTTCCAAAGGAAAACATGGTTATTTACGGTAGAAAACCCGAGAGTTTAATCAATCTACCGATCAAGAAAACGAAAATTCCCATTCTAAAGCAAATGAGGGTTATTTACAGCAGCTTTAACAACGGGTCTGTTTCCTTTTCCAGACTCTGAAAATTTATGCCGTTTGCATTTGAGAGGCAAATACAGGCATTCATTTATTTCCTCGCCCACCGATCTTGTGGCTTAAGTTTTGCTTGAATTTGACTAAAAATCTCCCAGGATCTGTATCAAGTTTCCCTAATCGAGATTGCCGGAGATTAAAGTTCTGCAAAAGAAACAGATTATCCGCTATTTTAGGTACCAGAATATCAATTTAAAGCGATTCTGTTCTTTTCTTGACCAAGAAGCACTCGAAGCAAAAACTCCTACCAGGCTTCAACTTAGTTGAAGCTAAAGAACCAGAATAACTTAATATTGCAATATAGGTAAGTTTTATCTCATTTGGACCATGTTTTATCTCACCTAAGCACAAAAATGGAGCCCGAATATGTAAATTTTATCTCATCTGGACACCAAAATGGAGTCTGAATAGGTAAGTTTCATCTCATCTTTACACCAAAATGGAGCCTGAAACGTAGCAACTAATTCTAATGGCAAGATTCCACAAGTTTTTTAGGTCGAAGATCTAAACTAGTATGGATGAATCTATAAGCACATTCGACTTCCCTTCAAAACGTTGTCTAATTTCTCATTTTAAATGTGAAAATATATCTCTCAAATGCGAAAATTTCTCAAGACTTCGGACCTCCAGGATCTGCCTAACCAATACAGAGTTTGCCGGCCGCGACAAAGATTCAACAGCCAGCCTCTTAACACAGCAATAAGAACAAGCCTAATCTTGCGAATATTGCAGGAACCTTTTTCGGAGCCAAAACATGAAAGACAACACTGTCATAAAATGAGAAAACAGAGCAACAAACAAAGAAATTTATTTTAACTCACGTTAACAAAACATTCATAAAATCTGCTGGGCATTTCGCACTACTGCTGAGCTTGGCGAGGACAGAAATCAGCAGATCATCCGGAATGTCATCAAAATGATTAACACCAGGCGCATCACCATTAGGTTCTCGTCGAAGCCGTTTTTCACTCATTTCCTCTCTGGCCGTCATCTGCCGTTTCCGCTTACATTTCTCCATTGCAGATTCAGACGGATAACAACAGCCTGCTCTAGTCCGCATTCTCCCTTGGCTCTAAAACTAAAAAAAGAGCCCCGATTTCAGAAACTGCAGACAAAACCCTCGCAAAAATGCCGCAACTCAAAATCTCAGAGACCAAAAAAACGCCTCAGGAGGATTCGAACCGGGCCATCCGGAAATACCGCATATAAAAAGGGCAAAGCAGATTATTGCCTAAAAAGTCCAGTCCAAAGAACGGTCGACATTGTTGAAAATGCGACCAGATTTCTCACATCAATAATAAGTTGCTAGCGTTTCCAGATCCGCCTCCCTACACGTGAAGCAAAGTCCAAACTTCTTCATTCACCTGCGTGCCTCAAAGACAAGACTCGCACACACATAGAAGCAGCACCAGACATATCCCATTTATTCCACAATATTCACCATTATTATTATAATTTAATTTATTCCTAACCATCCATTGAAAGCAAAGTCGGTCAGCGAAGCTTTGGCGTGTCTGGAGGACTTCTTTGTACTATTATCCCTCCGCACCATAACGGCTATATATCTTTTAACAAAAACAATCGCAATAAATCCAAAACCTCGGCACGTTCCCGCTGCTGCTAACTTTTACCGGCGAATCATAAAAAACAACACTCCCCATCCGACGTGAAAACGTACGAGCTCGAGCACCTCAGCCGGGAGACACGCCGAGCGATGGCCGGTAAATAACACAGCACTGTTCCGTTCTAGCTCAGCGTCGCCGTTACCGCCACTTCCGGCCCAACGGACGCCGTTACAGGGTCAAACCTGCATCGTTGACCAGTCAGCAGGGATCGGATTACTAACCTTGTCTGTAACAGCCGAATAAGGGTCCGTCCGGTCTCTACCCGCGGCCGTACGTCACGCTGGCGTTGTGTTCTCTGTCCATGCGATGGGGATTGGGTTGGGTTGCGATGCGATGGGATAATGCCATGCATGAACGATGCCACGTGGGAGGACGGGCCTGGGCAGTGTACAGTCCGTTAAGGTTATGTTTTTTTTTTGGTTCTGATTTTCCGGGATTTTCTCCCTGAAATTATTCGGAGACGGGACGTCTATAGATGGTGGCTGGCCATTTTCATGATTGTGGTCGTCGTCATCATAAGCATCAGCGGGCAGCATGGTGATTCCTTTCTGGCTTCCCTCCATGGGTCATGATGATGGGATGATTTCCTTTCTTGGGGTCACCTTTATGTTGGGAGTGGACACTTGTAAGGTAAATCTGCCCACACTCGGATGACGTGTGACGGACTACACAGCTCACACTCAATGTCAGGGGGGGCAGGGCAGGGCAGGGCATGGCATGGCATTTTTTGACATCAACCATAGGTTTGTTACAATTAAATACATTACGCATAAGGAGCGTCGCACCTAACCAAAAATCGGTTCATTAGAATAACTTAGAAGGCATCGTTAGAGAGGTGCAGCAGGGTGTGGAGAGACTAAAGTTAAAGTAACGCTTTAATTATTCAAGTTTCCAAACTCTCCTCCCCTACCTTGCAAGACAAGCATCTGCATTGTTCATTGTTTACCTTGATAAGCATGCATGGTGGTGAATTGTCGTTTCCTTTGTGACAGCTTTAATCCGCCTCCCTCGTCGTGGATGAAGAAGCCCTTGGGGTGGTGGGTCGACACGGACATTCACGAGAGAGAGTTATTAAAAAGGTCAATGAGGGTTTCGGTTTTGTCAGACTGCATGTGATTGTTGTAGTTGGAAAATGAGCACCCATGACTTTTGAATACAACTTCTTCATGTGCAAACCTAGATGAGTGTCTTGCAAGCTTCGTTTTCTATAATTCATTTAATAAGTGTCCCACTTTCCTTCTCTTCCATTTATTTCTTTTTTTAATTCCAACATCATTGGCATCTTAACCTCTTAACCCCCATGCGATTATCCCACCTAACTAGCTTTTGCCTTCAATCTAAATCATCAAAAGCATGTACTAATTTTAAGGAAATTAGAAAAGTGATTTTAAGGGAGTTTCATGTTGTAAATTACTCTTTTTAAGTAGAAAAGTACATTATCTAGATAATTGACAATGACCTGTGAGGTTGGTGAAAGTACGATATTATGATCAACCCCACCAAGGTGCAAGTATCTTGATGATGTTTCTGCTTGTTGCACATATGTATTTGCATTAGCAGTTGAGATCGAGTGCAAGTTATGTTTTTCTTTGCCAAATTAGATACCCCACATGGACTTTGGTTTAAATGTTGTGTGCCAGCTAAAATGATTGTAAAGTCCTCGTATTAAGGTAAATGAAAACCAATTGCAAAAGAAAATTGTATAATTTATATACATATGCCTTTTCAGAGAGTTTGTGTTTATCACACCATGTCATAACTATCCTTGCCTCCAAATAAGGAATAACCAAGTCGTCAAAAAACAGTACATTCTAATGTAACTGATTTACAAAAGCAAGGACACATCATGTGATTAAAAGCTTATGTAGAAGATCATGTGTTTACATTTCTACATTGTTTTATTTTCCCTATATTTATCTCAACTTCATTTCAACTTACTATTGAATATCAAGTCTCTATCGATGTTGATTATGAATCTTTTCATATGTTGAAGGCAATAACACTAATTCATTTCCATTATATAAGGAATTTGATTCATGTCTAATTTTTTGTCTTCGAAACGATATAAAGATCATGCTTATTTCTAAGAACAACATAATTGGTCACAACTTTGTTATGCAATAGGTATGAACGATCACGAGTTTCCCATATATAACCCAAAACCACCCCTTTAAAGCTTTGAAAACAGAAAATCTCAAGGAAAGCTAAAAGTTAGGAGTTGGCAAAATCCAAAAGTTGTGCATGGAGATTGTATATGCCTCACAAGTGCATGGCATGCATTCCATGTAGCCTTGATATCATCTCATCAAAAATCTATAAATAAAACAATTAAAACCAAGGGAAGGGGTCTAACTACAAGCTTCCTTACATTGGAAAATTTAAGTGAGAATTCTTAGTTGCAAGTACTATTATTATTGTTGAGAGCTAATAATTAGCTTTGTAGTGTAATCAAAACTTGAGTGAGATTCAATTAGTCGTTAAGGTGGTTGTCTCACTATAGCAGGTTTCTGGATTGTGAAAGTTGATGAAGGTAGACTTATGGCCAAGGAGAGGACTTGGATCTTGGAGAAAGGAGTACAATGGAAAAACTTAAGGAATCATACTTGGTGTTACACTTTTATTAGATTAATTTAGATACATCTTCTTCCCCACCCCAAGCACACCCTGGACCTCCCCGCAACCAACCTCCCCCGCCTCTCCTCTCCCCATCCCTTTGCCCACCTGTCATCCTACCAAACAAAATATCTTTAGTATAGTTGATCAATTGTTATATTTAATGAGGCTTTTTAAGGTGCTTCTAGTTTCTTAAGTAGCTAAGTAAAGACTTCTTTAAGCATCTTATTTTATTTTTGTAAATGAAAATAAGGACGTTGTTTGTTGTTGGTAGTTTGTGTAAGTTTTTTTAGTGAAATATTGGAGCTGGAGCAACATCAAGTGAAGCTTATGCCAACATTAAGGACAACCTTTTGTAATCAGGTTCCTTTCTCTACCTCTTCTTATTTACTTATTAGCATGATTTTAACTCTTAGGAAAGGAAGATTAGTTTTCTATAGGTTTGTCTATCAATTGGCCTCACCCACTCATTTAAGGTTTTCTTACTTAGTCCATGGGTGGATTTTCTCTTTAACAGACCAAAAGGTATTTTCCTCCTAAGTTATGGCATCAATAATGGATTTTGCACTACTATAAGCAATGGAATAGTTGTCTCTTCTTCAAGGTAGAGAAGTTATTTGTCACATTGTGATAATGTCTACCTCTAGGCATTGGTTAAGGAATGACTAGCTTATAAAAAAGCCACGCCTGGCTTAACATATTTATAAACATGGGGACACATATACTACATATAGGCCCATGTATAATATCACAAATCTCCTCTTCACTCCATTTCAACCTATCACCAAATTGTTAACTACTCGAATATCTCTCACCATCAATTACCTATCTATATCTGCTATTATTGATATAACTAAATTTTTTGTTGATATGATGACTCTATTTTATGTCGCTTCTTTCTTGTTCCAAAGAGATTTTCATATTTGGGAATCAACATAAGAGGAGGTCCTTCTTGAGATATAGTTATGACAATGGTTTTTCCATCACTATCAAGCATCAGTGCAGTTACAATTTTGAAAAGATCAAATTGAGAGCTTCGTGGAGTATTACTTGACTTTCCACCTAAATACTTAAATCTACTATTACAACAAAGTTTGACTAAATTTAAAATAAAACTTATATAAAAAAAACATAAAACATAAAACTTCACTCCACTAACAAATCTAGCAAATCCATATGACAAGAGGCTTTTTGGAAAAACAAGTTAGGTACTCATCCCCCCACACATATATATATAACCAAGTTGTATAAACCAATGCGTTGGATTACAAAAACTATTATACGCTGATTTGGAGATACTTAAATATAACCAATACTCAATGTCAAAAAAGTCAAACTTAATAAATTATAATAACGTCTCATTTATCTACGTTAAACCACTAATACCCAAAATATATATATATATTAACATAATAAATTTAAGATTATCACATCGTAGAAGATTGAAAAGGCTTTGAAGATTGGAGGGTTTTTGCGTAAAATTTGGGATTATTCTCCAACCAATTAATTCCAACTTTATGATAACAAGTCTCGCTTAATACCTTAGATTTCAATTTTGCTTAAACGTATAAACATAATTTAAATATTTTCAACATATAATAATTGATACTTTCATTTTTTAAATATTTGGCATGAGATTCATAGAATCATTTCATACAAAACCACGTCTATTTTAATTATCATAAAATGTTTGGAAGAAAATAAATAATATTAAATCCCGGCGACTTAGAAGTAAAAACAAGCGGAAAATTGTTAGATTTAGCGTGATTGGCGTGACTTGCCTTGACCGACCACCAACTTAACAAACATTAAATGCTTGTGTAAACTAACGGTTGCTTGCTCCTAACATATTGTAGTTTAACGAGATGCGGGAAATGAGAAACCTTTAAAAAGAATAAAAATAAAAAAAGAAAATATTCCATACTTCCACAACCATAAGACTGTGATGCAAAATTATTGGGTAGGTTGGATTAGAGTTTTAAGAGAATAATTGTGTTGAACAAAAATAATGGCACTTCATTTGGATTTTCTATCCATATATTAATCAAAGAGATACCTTAGTTTTTTAGTTACAAAAGTCTACTTATAGAAAAGTATGCTCCTAGAAATGAATAATTTTGCTTTAAAACATTCCATACTTTATGCCCCTTATAATACAAAGAATCTTTCAATTAAATTTAAATGGTCCTCATCATGACTATAGAAAGTATGGAAATTATTGTTTTTATGAGACCTCATAGCTTATAATTCTGGAACATATGCTTATATAAAAGCACTGAGACAAAGCAAAAAAACACTTAAGTTGCATAGAAAGTCAATGAATCTATTCATAGATGATGAAATCAATTAGGATGTTGTTACCCATTGCTACACTGAATAGTGCCACCAAGATGCCTTTGTTTTTGTCTTTTGCTAAGCAAATTGTGTATGTGAATGGCCATTTTTAAATATCAAATTGTTGTCAGTTAAGTAACATATACTCCACTTCATAGACTTAAGCAAATTTAAATGGAAAATCTAAGGTGTCCCCCAATTGCATTTTAAGTAATAAAGAGGTGTATGTCACAAGTCTTCCCCCTTGTCACTTCATGTCTATAGTCAATAAATATATACACACATTGACCGTAACAAAGATCATAATTGGCTTTGAGTATTTGTGTTCATATTGGTCATAATGGGGGTTGAGTATATGTGTTCACATAATTCACTAGCATACATTATCTTAAATTATTATTGCCTCAAAATGGATCCTTTTATATGAGTTTGTCATTATTTCTAAATTTAAAATATTCCATTCGCTAGGAATGAATAATACCCTTTTATAAAGCTTGGTATTTCTTGATTGCGAAAGATATATTTATTTTTTAATGAAACCCATATATGCCTTCTTAAATTATAGTTTGAAGTTTAAGTTAGAAGTTTAAGATTTGTTTATGTAAGTTGCAGAAAATCTTATATTTTTATAATAATTATTGTGATTTTATAAGATGATTTTAATAATGTAAATAAGATGCAGGAAATCTTATATTTTTATAATAATTGTTGTGATTTTTATGAGATGATTTTAATAATATATATAATATAAA
>APFE030616526.1:0-16536 GCA_000404065.3 Pinus taeda | reverse complement strand
ATTCATCTTGAGTTAATTAGTTGGAGAAAATCAAACATGAAGTCTATGTGAAGACATGCAATAGTTTTCCCTTTGATTGAGAAATTTATCCCTTAATTAAAGTGAACAGGATGAGTTGTACTTTGAGTTGTAATTAGTTAGCTCAGTTAACTGAGTTAAGTCCAGTTAAATTAGTTCCAATAGTTTGTGGAACTGATTGTGAGTTCAGTTAGTTAATGCATGCATGCATGTAACTATTGCACTTCAGATAACTGAATATTCTCTCATAAATAACTCATGCATTTCAGTTCAGTCAGAGACCCAGTTGAG
The DNA here is from genome assembly GCA_000404065.3 of Pinus taeda. Lineage (NCBI taxonomy): Eukaryota > Viridiplantae > Streptophyta > Pinopsida > Pinales > Pinaceae > Pinus > Pinus taeda. Next base: position 16,227 of record APFE030616526.1, on the reverse strand, counting down.
ATCAAAGGAAGGGACAATGTACTATCAGTTGGAGGATTTTTCCCATACAGGAAACTCATTCATGCAGAAGGAATTATCTCCTTCAGGATTGCGCAGTTATTTTTGAGTTTAGTGAGTTGTGTGAGTGGTGAATTCACACAGGTGGAAGCTAGAGGACCCACAAGAAACTGTGCAAGGAAATAGGAGGCTTTGAGGACTGAAGGAAGGCACAGGTGTTGTCTATTCTGCCTATGAGAAGCAATGAGGGATTTTACTAAGAGCTGGATAGCTTGTGAGCTAAAACTTTGTGTAATCCTGAGATATTTCCACTTGTATTATAATACACAGATCAGGGTTTTTAGTTGAGGCTTTCCCCAGAGTATTCTTCTGTGTTTCATGTGTGATTGATTTCTTCTTCATCTGTTATATGTGTTATATTTGATCTTTCTCAAAATTGATTAAGCTTCCACAAGCTTGTTTGTAAAAGTAGATCAAGTATTTTGCTTTAGTATATTGCATTATCAGGTGATCTACAGTGGGAATTTCTACAAATAGTAGATCAGGGATTATTTATTACACTCACAATTGAGTCTAAATAAAACTCGAGTAAAGATGTGTAAGATAAATAAAACCTCTTTTTTTAGCCTCCTTAAATAGAAAAAGAGGGTTATGGACTAAATATAAAAAGAGGTTTTATTTATTTACCATAACTCTAGTTTATTTATATTTTTATTTATTACCATACCTTTGGAGTAAGTATAAAAAGAGGTTTTATTTATTTACCATACCTCCACTTTATTTATATTTTTATTTATTGGGACCAAATAAAACCTCCCAAACCACCTCCTAAACCCAAAAATGGGCAATTGCAAACGAATTTAACATTGCAAAGAAAAAAATCGAGCGACTGTAATAGAATATAACCTCCCAAACTAGGTGGGTCAAATGAGTCTTTTCACAGTTTATCCGCTCCTTTTTTTTGGGCTAAAATGAAAAAAATAATTATCTTTTAAATAAAAGTTGGGCTAAATATATGAAATGGGTGTTTTATAAAAGTTTCGCCCCTCTAAAATGAAAAACCCCTTAAATTTCGCCCCTAAAATTTACCATGATTGGCATGTGTCACTCTCTAATTAAACCATGTGAACACTTATGTGGATAGCTAATAGTCAAGTCTTTGAACATGAAATTTGTTACTTGGCACATGTGTCACCCTCGTAATTGGTATCATATAATTGACAAGTGAACCTCATGGTATGAAAATAGTTATTTGTTAATTATCAATTGGTCTAATGATGCATAGCATCATCTTATTGGTGCATATGTTATTCACAAATAATATATTTAGCTACTGCATAGTCATTACGTTAAATTTTCTTAGAGCTATATTGTTATATTATTTAGATAATTGCATTTCTTCATTTGTGTATTAAATTCACCCCATAACATTATACCATTATTCAATTTTAAAACATTATGCAACAACATATGCAACTATATAGAAAGAACAATATCACCATCAATGCAACGAAACATAAAGGAACAATAGAAGAAAAGCATTCACAAATAGAGACACCAAGATTGATCGAAGACTAGGGAAAAACCCACTATGGGGAAAACCATTTCAAATTCTTCTTCTTATTAGATTGTCATTGAATGTTTCAATGAAAGAGAGTACAATGATCCATATCTTCATCCATATAACTATCCAGCCAAAATCAACCAAACATCATTGTGGGTTGAACTCAATAATGCTAGTAACCAAAACCATGGTTTAGAAGCCTACGATCAACTGTCACTATCTATGGTCAACTTTTGAACTCTACAATCAACTGGTGAAATCTTCAGTCGTGATTGTAAAATTCAACCCTTAGGTCCCAACCGCAAGGGTGATGTGATGTGTGTGTGGCTGAAAGGCTTCACCCACACGAATGATTTGAACTGTGTGTGGTTGCAACTGAAAATTGCTTGTGACAAGCCTGTGATTGGAAACCAAAACCCTAGGACACATGCGAGCTTTGGACCCTACAATCTCTAACCTATGTGAGCGAACTTTCCACGAACCATCTTAGACCTATTCAAGCCAAACCAAAGAAAGAAGAATAATGATCATAATGATTATGTCCAAATGAGGTTGAGATCACTTGTATTTATAGCCTTCCAAAAGGGTCTAATTTTCTTTAGGGTCGACCTGATCAAATGTGCACATGTGGGGTTTAATTCGAAAATACACTTTCCCTTTTCAAAATTGAGCACTTCAATAGTCAAAATTGGTCTTCTCAAAAAGAGGAATTTGGTCGTATGGTTGGAATTTGTCACTAAGCTACCAAATTAACACATTAGGAAAGAATTTGACATGATGCGAGAGAGAGAGAAAGAGAATAATTGGGCTATCAAATATCAAGAGTAGGTTCCTCTCTCATTTTCAAATGTTACCCCAAGTATTTTGAGTTGGAGCACAAGGAAAATACTTTGAAATCATAGAAAATAATTTCCTCAATTTATCAGGCCATTAATTTTTATGGATAGTGGAGGGGACATGAGGGATAGGGAAATAATTTGACTTGATTATTAGATCAGAATTGGAATAAATACCTAGAGATTATTACTTTGGCTTCCCATGAGGCCACAAGTTTTTTGGTCTCCTGCCATTTTTCATACTCTTGTTAGTGCCTAAATTAACTTTAGTGACATGCATGTGCGTAGGCTTTACTGATGCATATAGCTCAATGTATCATGCCATTTATGCATCTAAGATATTGAGGACTATGTTGGATGACCTAATAAAGATTATTGGATATAAGTAACTTATATATTATAAAGTGAAAGATCCATACTTGGGACTTATATTATCAAGCATAAGGCTAATATGGCTTATGAATATGTATAAAACATGGAAACCCCAATATGTTTGACTTGATATGTTCATACTTTCTTCAAGTCACTATATTTGTTGTGTCACAATGTGATAAGATTTGATTGGCTCATGTCAAGTTTTAATGTCACCTTGCTAGAGGAATATTATGAAATTCATTTGGAAACAAGCTCCATATGTTGTTCTATCCATTTCTGTAATTAACTTTGGTATATTTACCTAGTACTTAAAATATTTAAAGATATCATCTCAAGAGCTGATTGATAAACACATTGAATGGAGGTATATTGTGACTTAAGAGTTTAGCTTGAATGGACATATAAATTTCGGGTAAATACTAAGATAATTTCACAAAACATGTGTATCTTATCATATCTTCTAGATGTTAAATCATAAGTAAATCTCGTCAACTAACACATGGAATTTGTGTCCATACCACTAAATTTTATATTCTCCTCATACATTGTTGGCATCATCATTTTGATATCTAGAGTGATCTAATTAGCCCTCATAGAATGATATGATTGGTCTATTTAGTGCTTGGTGTATGAGGGAAGGCTTGTGTTATCTCAATAGTGTTAACTTGATATGTTGCCTCATTTCTTGACAAACATTTAGAAAATTAATGAACGAAAGCATCAAACTATCAAAGATATTTGGCAGTTGGAGGAAATCCAATGACTTTGAATGAATACTTTTTGACCCAAGTCAGGCCCATTATTAATTCAAGAGAACATGACCTCTTCAATTAGGGATACGGTAAAGTATACATCTCAATGAATGAGGGCATTGACCTTACTAACTAAATGAGAACCAATTATTGAAAACTTCGTAAAATCATAAAAATTTCCCCTCTAAGTGAACAAGGCACCTACTATAAGGATATAGACGATAGTGCAATGAGGTGATACATTTGAGCTTCAAAATAAGTTTGATGATCATTAAATACTAGGCTATGATGCATATAGACTTGAAAATTCGCCATTGAAGTAAATTGATCCAACACTATGAGACCCAAGAGGATTCCATTAACTCTGCAATTTTCTATTGAGAGGTATCTTATAACTAAAAAAATAAGAACTCCCAAATTATGTAGACTTGGAGAATATCAAAATAATGAGAAAATTATCATAGACGTATAGTTCAAGTTTTTCTTTACAAAATTGAGTTCCTCCTAAGATTTTTTTGGCACTTGAGGTCATGTGGCACTGCATTGTCTTGGTTACAAGGGATTGACCAACTTGCACCTACTACAACTAGACTACACATGGAATTTTTTTTATCAAAAGGGTTAAGGACATTGTTGACATTGTTACAACCTACATGAAACTAAATTCCTATAGATTATCTATGTGAATATCAAACTAAAAAGAGTGAGCAAGAAGCCATTAAAATACATTATGTGAAAAAAATGGACTAAAGTTGGTATTAAAAGTGATCTAGGTGAAAACTATGTTGATTTTATAGAAAATATAAATATTGTAGTTTAATTTAGACACCAAAGATGTTGTTTTAACATTAAAAAAAACATCTTTATGTGCCAAAATTAACCTATAAATTTAAAATACTTTCGTGTATGTTTTGTTGGGTCCCATGATCATTTGAAGCTAATAAATCACTAACAACAACATGCTTTACTTGATAGAAATCCATTTTTATTATTTTTAGGTAAAGATCGAGTGCTCCTAGCAAGCCCTTGCACTTGAATGTTAATAATTTGAGTTTCTAATAGTTTTATATGACCTTGTGCTACAAGGAAGCAAGAAATATGCTATAGACAATTATAGGTTGGAAGTAATAAGAAAATAATTTTCTCTAAAAAATTGTACCTAAATGAGTCTTACAATAGTTGTAGATAAAATAGAAGACTGTAGAAAGGAATCTTATACAAACAATAAGAGAGCATTCATTATTTTATTTTATCATTTTAATCATGCATGCAATATGATTAACACTCCATTTTAAAGGTCCTCTCAAGCAAGAATAACCCTTCATTTTGTAACATCCAATTACCATTGGGGGGTAAAAATAGTGAGCTCAATGATGTTTCAGTTGATGGTACATGGTGGTTTAAAAACAAGAGTACCCCATGAAATTGAGAGGGATGTGATTATTCCCTAGCCTTGTCACTTAGGATGTAGGGAGGAGAAGGATATTTTGCAAAAGAAAAGAACCAAGACTTCCCCAAGGAATTTTAGTATGTTTATTCAATATAGTAATATTCATGTATCAAATAAGGGATAACTAACTTTTTTCAATTGAGATGTGAGATAAAAGGTTACTAAATTGGTTTAGTCAAAGGAGAGAATTTTCACTCTTTTGATGCAAAGTGGGTATTTAATTATGGAGGACCCCTTAGACATTGATTCCTTTTCTATGTCTCTTAGTGTTAATAAATTGAAATGTTATAAATGAGACCATATGGCCAAGATACATATTAATTTCACAATCACACTACTTAACCATAACAATATTGAAATCTACACTAGAAACGGTAAAGTAAAAAGAGTTTAGGAATTTTTGGTTTTTTCCGAATTTTGCATACTTTTAGGGTTATGTGTTTTTCATGGAAGCAACCTAAAAGTTAAGCAATTGACCAAAATATAACAAGTATAGGAAATGAATAACAATCAACCCTCCTTGGGCACAACAAGTGGCTAGCAAGTATAATGTAAAGGAAGAATCGACAAAAACCAATCCTAGGGGTGACGATCATTTTTTACTTGGGTCATTTGGGGTGACCATCATTTTTTACTTGGGTCATTATTAGTAATATTCGATTTTGAAAAAAAAAACTAATGGAAAATTAAACAAGAATGAAATGAATAAGCAAAAAAATAAATATGTGATGGCATGTTTTTTAGTCTATTGTTCTTGCGCTAAAGCAAAAAATCATGAGAAAAGAGAGTAAAGAATTTCATGTTTTTTCTGTTTATAGTGCTCATTGTTTTGTGTTTTTGTTTTTTCCCCATGGGCACCATTCTTCAAACAAGTCATTGGTGGTTTCCCAATCACTTAGGATAAGTAAAGGGCTAACAAAAATTGGAATAATTTAAATAAAAAAACTTAATATGACTATAATTGATCCGTAAAATTGTAGTGGATATTTGGCACTAGATAGTTCGACATAATAGATCTACTAAAATATATTTAAAAATCTGAAACCTAGACTTTGAGGGTTAATTTCTGCTTAGATTTATGGATTTGTTAATTATTGTGTTATGCTTAACATGCAATAGATAAAATATGGAAATAAAGAATAACAAAATAAAACTCACAAACCCCAATGAACGAAAGATATGACATAGGAAACCCTTATGGGAGAAAACCCAACTACAAAGTGAGGTTTCTTCTCTCTCTCTTTCTCTAAATACACATGGATTTAAGTACAAAGGAGTAAGGCTTGTGGCTCATGGGATGCTATAGTGCACAAACCCTCTCTATTTTCTCTCTCTTAATCCACTTTAAGCTACTCTACTCATTTATGGAACAAAATGCACTCAAATAGGATGGAACCCCATTTCCTCCTAGTGGCTCGGTTATAACGCAACCCAATAGCCAACTATTGGTTAAGTTCAACTCCTTCTACTCTTACTAAAGTTAAAATTTCAACTCTTCTTGTTATGATAAATTACACACAACCACTAGGGGCTATTACTTTGTAGTCTTATGAACTTGACAATACTAACAAATCAATGAGTATGTGACCAAAATCAATCAAGCAAATAGATTCCAAATCATATGATATAATCCAATCATTCATGCATATATATTGTTATCTAGGGTTTGAGATAAAACATGTAATCCTTGTAGATCGATGACAGATGTTGGGTTCAATGTAGAGAGTCTTTGCTCCAAATAGGAGATCCCATCCTCCACAATAGATCTAGAACCTACACACATGCACGACCAAACAAGGAGCACAAATGGACTTCTACAGAAGACCGTCAGTATAAACAAACAAACATAAACATGAGCAATTGATCATAATTTCAAATTTATAGGAAGGGAAAATTCACCTTTATTGATCATAAAATGAGATGATACAAGATGTATACCTTCATAAGTGGAACTTCTTCTCCACATTCTGGTAGAGTCACCCCCTCTCCGAGTAATATGACTTGAAGATAATATGGCTCACAATATCTAAATTAGAATCAAGATAACAACATGACTATATAATCCTCTCTCTAGCTCCAACCTGACTCACAAGCATGGTCCAGTATATAAGGACTCAAAGAGCTCCTAGGGAGGATGCATATGGACGCTTAGGGTGAAGATAAGCTAGGAAGCTTATATAGTAATTTAGTCAATCCAACTCAAAGAGATAATATAATTTGCGTCTTTGAATTGATCTCCTACGGAAAATAAGTCTCTAGAACATAATCCAGGGTTGCAGGGACTGAACTAAGAAATTTTGTCTCTAACTTCTAGGAAAAAGGCTTATCCCTACAATTGAAGATATTCACCTACTCAGCCAGTAGAAGCACTCATAAGTACTGACTCTAGGGAGAAAAATAGGTTGATAATAGATGCCCCCTAATAGATGAGGTCAAAAGAGTAAATGATGGTCGAAATGCATTAGAATAAAGCTCAAAGGTCAAAACGAGAGGAAGGAGACAAAGCCAAGCAACCGCATCGGAGGAATCCAAATTTTGAAGTATCATCTATTTTGATAACATCCCCGAGGTGAGAATACCCATGTTCGGTTAGAAAGAGATACTGAACATGGCCACCAAACACACATTATGGATCCATCACATGAAATGTTAAGACATGGCCATGAAAAATACACAGTGGATCCATGTGACAAATAAAAAAATATCATAGCCACGAACAAATACAATGTGGATCTATGTCAGAATATACATCAGTGGGACTATAGACACATAACATATAGGGGGTGTCCCAGAGTAGTCTTCAAGGTACATAAATGATACATAACTCCAACGAAACCTGGGGAGGGTGCCGTATAAAAGTGAGATGTCCCTAACCCAGGGTCTTCAACATAACCCTAATGGTATGAATCTACGACATGTGAATGGATGAGTTGATGTTAAGCATGGTAGAAATAGTTTGATTACTGGTCAATGAGGTGTATCATTAACAGACGTGAGGGGACCCACCAATGAGGAAAATGGATCCCAAGGTACCTAGTATAGTCCACAAAGTGTGAATATATGAGCTAATGTTGAACACTCGTAGACTTGACCGAGTAGGAGCCAATGATGTAAAACTACTTTCGATCACAAGGAAAACTGCCACTAAGGTTTGCAAGCTCCAAGGTATTACTAGTTCCTAGATCAAGCTCATGGGTAATGAGTTGAATTCGACAGGAGAAGATTTGTCGAAGGAGGGCCTTGATGTATTCCCAATCAATCGACACAGAACTGACTGAGATGATGTAGTGAATGGATGAAGTCATGAAGCGATGAAGTACAACTGATACATGGATGGCCAACTCAAAAAGGTCAACATGCAACTACATATGGCTGACATAGGCTGAGACTTCCCTTGAACATGTAATGGCATGACATAAGAGTGACTAGACAACATGAATAATGAGAACCAAACGATATTGTGCAACAACATAGGAGGCATTGAGGCACACCCCATATGACTGGAAGAGTAACCATCCGAAGGAATAGACAAAATCATATGTATGGTATGAATCTTAGGCAAACATTTTCCATGTTTAAGGGCAACGTGACTGACGTTGTCATTTTGATGACTAACAAAAATAAATTTTCCCTTGGTATTTTTTATTTCTAATCTCCTTCATGGTTTAATGAGCATGAAATATAAGACGTGTATGCTCAATAGGTTCCTTTTTCGTAAGGTTAGTCCCCTGTGCCCGATAAGGAGATAAAAAAATACAAGGGAGAACTTTTCTAGCCATAAGGGACTAAAGTATTCATTTTCTGTGATTAGTCTACTCAGTCTAGAAAAGGATTAAACTTATATTGAATAGATGTCCCTTCAAACACTTTAACAAGGGTGAAGGATACAAGTTCACTCGGAAATATTTTCTAAGTTAAGGAGTCTGAAAATAGTTTAAAGGAAACTCCTCCTAGAGGAACGAGTGGTATAAAAGGGTAGCAATTGGTTTTGGTCATGGTGGAACTTCTCAAAATATGTAAAGGTTAATAGGTTGGCTAATAAGACTACTCATCGCAGTGGTTCCTCCAAGAAAGGGTAAAGGACCAAGTGAAAGTGAATGATAGGCCAAGCAGAGGATGATTATAGAATGAGAAAACCAAGTCTCATCATGAAAAAATATGCTTATAGAATGTGGCAACCATTTGGGATAAATCATGGAATCCTCTCGGCGTAAGGCCAAAAATACAATGAAGAAAGAGGACATGAGGCTTAGATTCTAGGTCGCGACGAGTCAAATGGAGGGATTCTGAAAAAGGAAGTAAATGAGACACTGCATGGACACCAACACAATAAAGAGGTGCTAAAATAGGGTATCCATAAATAGGAGGGCTCTACTACCAAGGTACTACATGCATAAAAGAAAGAGGCTAATCTTGCAACTTGATGGAGTCAAACCTAAGGCACAATGATGGTAGTAATGGTCAATAATGCAACGGAGACGACAAATATGTGACCTACCCCTACATGCCAAGTTCAAGAGAAACACACCCAAGGTCCAATAAATGTCAGAATAGAAAGAACACTTTTCTAGAAAGTCTAGACCCATGGTTAAATCATATAATGAAAGAAATAAACATAGATGAGATAAAAACAATACCATATATATTTTGGTTTTTTTAGTTTATAATTCTTTTGGAATTTTGGCATATATGAGATACTAGAAAAGAGCTCGCATCACACACTAAACCAAAAAATGGAGAAAAGTATCACACACTCCTATGTACAAGGTAAAAAAATGCAACTTAGTGTAATAGGTCACGTCAAAGTGTGCCCATTGCTAGCACAAGCCAAGGATTTCCATACATGAACTCATGGAGGAGTGGAGGAACCATATGGCACACAATGATGGGTCCATTCCCTAGAAATTTGAATTGCCCGATTCCTAAAGGTTGATGATACCAAGGAAAACCTAAAACCATAGCATTATTAGGGATGACCCGAGGACATAAAACGTGAGTGGTCTCATGAGCTAGTGGAACTCCTTGACAATGAATATCAGGATGTAAATGGGGTACAAGACTCTCGTCGACAAGTGGATATGATTTGGAAAATTCAGTGGCAAGTAAATCATTAGAAACCCAAGACTTGACTCGGTCTAAGGGTGGAACTTCCAAGGGGGGTTGAGGAGATGCTCTTTAGGTTGATTCAAAATTTTCTTTGCCAATCTCTAACTTTTACAATTGGAGAGGACTAGAGGCATCAAGAGGCATGATCTCCCTAGGATTTTCAATAGGTGAATCCCTGACCTCCAAGATGACGTGTTGAGAAGAAGACTTGTCATCAAGGGAGTCACATGGAATAGGTGGAGTGATGGCCCGTGTGGGAAAAGGATCCTGGTCATATTCCATATTGGGATGGAGTTTCTGACCTATGTCAGGAGGTACTGAAGGGACTACCAAAGAGGAAATATCTTCCACTAAAGGCGAGGTATGCTCACCATATTGATCTACATCTATAAAACAAGACACCTCCCAAGGGTTAGGAGACCTATGGGTTCCACAGGTGATAGAAGGGACCATGTGCATGGGAGTAGTGGTAGAGGAAGGAGGAATTTCGGGTGGGGTAAAGGAAATACACCAATAAGGGATGATATTTTGAACAAACCTGCACCAACGCTCTCATAACTCTCGAGGTTATCTCCAACAAATGGGACAAAATTCCCCGTAGTGGTAAGCTAGGTTGATTGCACATAATAGTCCAACTAATCAATCATGACTATATTTCCTTCATGGGGAAATCAATGAACACGCAAAACCAAAGACACGAAAACACACATAGCGTAGAACCAAATATGACCAAGGAGTGGGTTCTAGTCCAAGTGAGCATTAACGACTTCAAGATCAACATAGATAGACTTTACCCTTGGAAAACGTAGGGAGAAACCCCTTGAGGTAGAAAATGGTGTCCATCAAATTCCTGGAGAGTGGTAGTAGACTTAGTGAGTGCTGGAGAGCCAAGAGATTTCTAGCATGATGCTGATATCACACAGGTAGAAAATCCTTCATCCACCAGAGTGCGATGAATATTCTTATGGAAGATTCACACGTTGATCTGAAAGACAATTTGGTGGGAAGGTCTATAGCGAGGAGCATCAACATTAAAGGTAATGAGACTAGACTCTGAGGGGTCCACCCCTCCTATCACAGTCAATAAGGCTTTGCGTTATTGAGGGAAGCTCTACAAAACCTCCAAGGCAGACATGGTATAAGGAGCCCGGGCTAAATCCTTAACAATGATATAGTGTTGGGCAGACCATGCATACGATTTGTGTGTTGGCTTGCGAAAGACACCCTTAGGTGGGTGATAGACTAGCTCCACAGGCTTATCTAGTGTGAGAGGTCTAGTGGAAGCAATCGGGGTGGTTGAGTCCTTAGAGGAAGAACTTGACTCAGAAGTAGCATAAGATTTGGCTTGCGTAGTTACATTGACTTGCTCTCGGCACATAAGAATGAATTTATTACTGGAAGGATGGAAACAGGGCCCCTCATTGACCCTTGGAAGAGGTTGAGGATCTTGGGAAACCATTTATTGTTGAGGTTGTGTAGGGAATGGATGAGTCAAGACATCTGGTTGTTGAGTAGCAGGTGGTGGTGCAAGAATCCAATGGACTTCATCCATTCAAGGACACTTGTGAGTCAAATGCTCACCTTGACAAATATTACAATGGAACTTGATCTTGTGACATTGTTCAATGGTTCCCCCTCCCTGATTAGATGGATTTGGTTGAGTCTCCTGAGCAGGTTGATTCTTTTGTTTATTCTTTTTATTATTTTTACTTCTAGGTTGTTGAGCATTCTTAGGTGGTGTGGACTTCATCGTAATAACATTGGTAGAATGTTTAGAAGAGGGTGCTTTTTCAAATCTGGATGCACTTGTTGGCGCTTATGATGTAACGATCAATTTCCCAAGTTGGGAAGTAAGTCAGATCACAGATTCAAATACGAAACCAATCACACCATCAGAGTGTGGTCCTGGGGTAGGTTTTGGAGGGTTTGTAGAAGTGTGTGGAGCATTAGGAATTACTTCATAAAGTGTGTATAACTAAGAGTAAATCAAAACCAGTTGTTGGTCAACTAAGATAGTCTATTCCTCGGTAACAATCCTAAACATAAACACATCCTTAGCTATAAGAGGTAACAATGATCGAATGAACTATTTCCAAAGAATATTGTTAGGAAGCTTGGTTTGAACTAACCTATTACATCATCACCACTCATGAATATGATCAGAAATGTGAGTGGACATATCTTGTTTAAACTTGGACAAGAGGTCAGAATTGATGTCGTATCTTGTAGGTAATTGAAAATGAGTCAAGAAGGCGTAGGCCAAGGAATAAACGTCACTGTAAAATATGATATCTAGTTCAATATACCATTTAGCAACAAGTCAGGGTACATTTGAATAGATGTAGTTTGATCGAATCATCCACCAAAGATTTTGATGAGTGATAAAGATGGTAGGTGGTGATAAGTGTCGATGCATTTTCTCCACGCTTCCCTTTAAACTTGGGGATATTATATTGTAATTTTGCATGCATGGGTGGCCACCAAGGATCATGATGGATGGGGTCATTCTTCACCTTAGATAAATCTAGAAGATCAAGAGAGGATAGGAGAGGATTATGTAGCTGACTGAATGGGTCATAGGAAGCAAATCCCCCCTACCAACCATGAGTGCCCCCCATAACCTGGTTATGAGTAACAATATATGTACCATGGTTTTATTTCATCCCAACATATAGAGGATGCGGGGAAACGTGAATGGTGTAAGGAGTTTTCCACTCAAGGTAAGTGCCCCTAGAGAGAAAAGGACCTCCAAGAGCATGAATACTAGTAGGGTTTTACCTGATAGGAAAATGAGGACTGTCTTGTGCAGAAACACCAACATAAGGAGGATAACTCACAAAGATCATAGTGTTAACGACAAGGTTTCCCAAAGTAAAACCAACCCCTCCAGGAAAGGTAATAGAGGGCATCATCCCTCCAAATAATGAACTATATCAGGCTTGAGGAATACTAGAAGCAAGGTTTCCTCTAGGTTGGCTAGGAGCAATAGACGATCCTCCCCACATATTTCCCAAGGTTACTATACCCATATTAGGAAGACAAACAATAATTTAAGAGAAACTAGGTGAAGATTCATGATCCTATAGGTTGGGTAGGGTTTGATCCTATAAATAAAATAGATGAAGGAATCGACACAAAAATATTGGGGAAAATTGTGGGAGTCATAGAAGAGACATGTGGTATACCATAAGAGGACGTGAGAGGTGTTGAAGGAGGTGTGGTTCCTACAACACTTAGTTGTGGAAATGACGTCATAGCAACAAAAACTGTAGAGAAATAGGGTAAAGGAGACTTAACCTCCTCCATAGGTAATAAAGAAAAAGGACTACATGTGTAGGTAGGTGTTGAACCATCTGGGTTTAGCCACATTGAATTTGGTCCTAATGGATCGGTCAAAGGTGGATTCATAGGAGAGGTAGAATCGAATGCAAGTGTCTCTATTGATATCAAGTAACTAGTAAGAGTACCAGGAGTATATTCCACAACTAGAGGTTGGTCTGAGTCTTGAACACCAATAGGCACCCTATGAGCAGGAGTCAATAATTCACCTCTCTTAAGAGGTAAATCGAGGATTCGATGTGACTGATGCTGACTAGGTTCAACCAGGGTGAATAAATATGTTTTAAACCAAATCAAGTTAGTACATACACCCCTAAGGAAAAACTACCAACTCGGTCTAGATAACATACAATAGAAAAACTCTAAAAGGTAGTCACACACAAACTAATCCTAATATTGTGTTTTAGATGGCATTCTAAACAACTTCTTACTTGCGGTATCTCAACTTTGCAAGTAGAGAAGTCTATGGAAGGTAAGGTGGATGGATGGTTGCTGCCCACAACCACCACCTATAAGGTGTTCTTCCTAGGAATGGTCACTAAGTACCTCCGTCCCATAGGGGTGCATGAATCTTGGGCTTCTAGGTAGCCAGTTGTCGATACGGGATTCCCTACCACGAGTTGGGTAGCCTTTAGGATAATCACTCACACCATGACCTAAGACTAACCCCACTCAAAAGATTTTATGATGTGCTCTAGTTTTGATCATGGGATTATGGAGGATTTTTTACTCCCTACAATAGGCTGCTAAGTTTGTTTCATAGTCTTGGAGCAATTTACTCACACACCTAGCTCCAAAACCTTAACTTGCACTAATTTTGGTGTACTACCAACAAAAATGAAAGATGAGTCAAGTAAATTTTATTAGAACATTTATTTTAGTGGTTTTTATTTACTCAAGTGGGTAAAAACGTGAAACAAGATGGTGTGAAGGACTCTTGTTAGTCAAAACCCTATATGCAACTATATGGAAATGCGATTTTTTGTTTTTTTTCTTCTTTTGATGAAATCTATCTAAAGAAGGGAAGAAAAAGATCACTTTTGAAAGAAAATAACAACCACCTATACAATACACCTCTCAACAGTCACTCAATGCAATCCCCAAATTTATAAAAAATTAGACCCAAAAGACAAACTAAGAAACAAGAATCCAAAAAGAGGCTAAAAAAGTCCCCACGCTAGAATGCAAAGCACTCAAAAAGCATCAAAACTTGGAATCAAATCCAAACAAACTATTAGGAAACCAGCTCACAAAAATGTAGAAAAGATAGATCAACGCCTTAGAATTCAGCCTCTTCGAGGGGGCAACCTCCTTTACATTACACAAATGAACAATTCTTGGATGATTCAAATGACTAAATCTCCCTTCTATATATAGGATTCTAAGGGGTCACAATATAATCATGCCAACATAAGGGTAATAACATAAGGGCACAAAAATAACAATAGTGGATTTCTATGGGGTATACTAATAACAATATGGGGTCAATAGGGGCACAATAATAACAATAAGGGATATAACGACAATAGTAATGGGGGAATCACTAGCATTATATGGGCCTAACATGCCCCTCTCCTTCTGAAAAGCATTGTCCTCAATGCTTAAGTAGTTATGGATGCTTTTGTATAAAATTCTCATCCTCCCTTGTGGAATCTTTAGCGGATAAGTTCTTCCACTTAATGAGATACTCAGAAGTTGATTGATTTCATAGGTATCGAGTTCTTATTTCTATGACTTCTTCTGGTTCCAATATGATTTTTCCTTCCTCGTCAAGTTCTGCCAATATTGTTTGAACTGGGAGCTTGTCACCTATAACCATCTATAAACATGAAACAAGGAAAACTGGGTGCACTTAGGAAGTTGCAGGAACCTCCAATTTGTATGCCATAGTACCAATATTTTGCAACACCTTGTACGGACCATAATACTTTGGTGATAATTTATTATCCTTCTTAGCTTGCTTGAGGGACATTTGTTTAAATGGTTGTAGCCGTAGGAATACCCAGTCACCTACATCAAAACTTCTTTCGTTGCGATGTTGATCTACCTGTTCCTGTTGTTTCATTCTATTCTGTGCCAACACGAGGTTATCCTTTAAGAGTTGGAGGACTTGTTGTTGATGTTCGATGTGATGTTCCACTGCTTGAACCTTAGATTTTCTCTTAAATATGATGTGATGGATGGTGGTTGATACCCATAAAGTGCCATAAATGGGCTCATTTTTGTTGCTGTATGGAAGGAAGTGTTATACCACCATTCAGCGAGAGGCAACCATTTGACCCATTGTGTCTTATTTATCAGATACAAAGCAACGAAGATATCCTTCCAAACATTTGTTTACTATCTCAGTTTTCCCATCAGATTGAGGATGATAGATGAGCTATGAGCTAACTGAGTACCAAGACAAGAAAATAATTTTGTCCAAAAATTTCCAGTGAAAATGGGATCTCTGTCACTTACAATAATCTTTGGGTTCCATGTAGCTTTTGAATTGTTTCCATAAATGTAGTAGAAACTGTAACTGGCTTTAAATGGATGTGATAATGCACAAAAGTGTGCATACTTGGTAAGTCTGTCAACTACCACATGATGACACTCTTTCCCTCAGACTTGGGTAAACCTGTGATAAAATCCATTGAAACCTCCTCCCAACATTGGCTTGGAATGGATAAAGGTTGTAATAGACCCGGTGCCTTAATTGTTTCAACTTTATTTTGTGGGCAAACCAAACATCCCGCCACAAACTTTTGAATATCTGATTTAAGGCCATCCCAAAAAAATTCCTTCTTAACCCTATGGTAAGTTTTT
>APFE030616511.1:0-11679 GCA_000404065.3 Pinus taeda | reverse complement strand
TCTCTCCTTGATTTAACATCCACTAAGAGTACAGAAGTGCAACATCAGTAGCAGATATCAAATGCAAATATCAAATAAACCATGTTCCATTCATTCACCAAAACCTCCTCTAAGGATGCAAAATTGCATGTTCTGAGGACAAGTTTTTGATAAATTTCTGGACCCTTCTCTAAATGCATGAGTAGGGTTTAAATGCTACTAACTAAATAAATTATTTACATAAATTGAGGATTCGGTTTAAATGACCATCCTCTTTCTAAGCAAAAATATTTCTAAATTTAAATCTAATATCTAACTATTTCTAAATTTTCTCCTCAACGTCGCAAGCATTCAATATTTTCCTGAGTGGAGTCGACTGACTGTCTTCCGTCTTTGGTTGAGTTAAGCAAACAGAATCGACAAGAGCTGGCATTATCTTCTCAGTAAAATTGATGATATACTTGAGAGTCATCCAATGACTATGTGACATTAACATGTATACCTGGTAATAATCCCATTTCAACTCGGTTAACCCTTGGACTGCTTCTGCTTTTCCTTTAGTTTTCTGATTCCAGTTTGTTTCTATCGCTACTTTCTTGCAATTTTCGGGGCTTGCAGATGATTGAGTAACTAGGAGCCTTACTTTTCGAGCAAGTTTTCGAAATTGCCTCTGTTTCTTGATCTGGGCTTCCCTGATGCGTTTTTTGCCTCTTGCGCCTTTTTCTCTCATTGCGTATAAAGCTCAAAATTTGTAAAGATAGTGATTTCGTGAGCTCTTGACCCTGAGAATTAAACTGTTTGTTTCTGGTATCAGTATCGTTTAGCACCCATTCAACCATGGTTGTATATGAGAAATCTGTGATGGATGCCTCAGAATATTTTTGCGGCTCTTTCTCTCCCTTAAGTGGATTAGGTGTGCCTTCCGAAATGGACATTGGAGTGCTGCCTTTCCTCCTCATAGTTTTTTGCATACTGTCTTGTATAACGCTTCGTCCTTCTTTCCTGCAGTTTACATTTGAGGTGGAAGTAATGATAAAAAATAATGACAGGAAAACTTTAAATGTCGAAGATATGCAAAACATGCCACCTTACATGAACTAGTTCTTTGAAAAACACAACACCATACTTCATTAACAACTGGCAACAACTCATTAATTCGCATTAAAATGCATGACTAGTTCTTGGCTTAGAAAAAGTTTTCTTGAATAATGAGCCAAAACCAACTGCGATGGAGAGGTCCTGCAATTTTGCTTTGTGATATCGCAGATCGTTGTATCGCATTATCACAATTTCATCGTGCTTTTTTATCGCAAGGTCGTAGTATTGCAATATCGCAACATCGCAGTGTCGCAGTATCGCAATATCGCAATATCACAAATCGTTATAATCCTTATATGTAATTCATGTGATTTTTGCGATGCGTGATATGCGATATCGCATATTGGCGATTTTTAAAGTTTTTTTCAATGTGAGTGTTTCTTTAATGTATGCGATGCGATGAAGTTTCGCGTCGCAATCTCACGTTTTTTATCATTTTAGAAGGTACCCTATCATTCTTTGCGCGATGCGATATCCCTTAAGGGGTGAATTTACTTTCTTCATTATGAAACTTAGGTTTTTAGATTCTTCAAAGGTATTTTCCTAAGTCTGTGATGTTGTAAGTTTCATCTGAAAGGAAATATAACACAAATTGATTTTTTTAAATTTTTTACTGAGGGTCCCCACTTATTTAGTATTAGCAATAACACTTCATAAGGAGGGGGGTTGTTGGTGGCCACAACAAATGGTGGATTATAGTTCACGTGACTCTCCTTACAAATCAGTTGAACAATTAGGAGATGAGTATTATCCTGATATACTAGATACATTAGGAAGATTGAAGGAAGAAATCATATGTTTCAAGGAAGATAATAACAGGTTGATTGAAACACAGGAAAGGCTTGTCAAAGCTCAAGAAAAGAAAGTTGAGGTTAATGCAGTGATCCTTCAAAGCCTATCATATTTGCAGAGACAGGGACAATTAAGGATAAGTCATGGACAGGAGGAAAGGACTAATCAGGCATATGGTAGCGGGTCTCGATCAGGATATAGTTTGGACAAATATGATACAGTTAGAGGTGGAAAATGGTTAGATACACCTGTAAATAGAGGTAGTGCTTATCAGTTCTATCTTAGTTCTAGTTCAGAGAAACATCATCACCATCACCACCATAATCCTCATAGGAGGTGTAAGAATCAGTATTTTCCAGAGGAGTTCAAGGAAGTCAAGCCTCCTACATTTGATGGAGAGATGAAGAAATCAAAATATGTAGAAGCATGGTTGCTTGGGATGAAGAAGTTATTCAGATTGCATTATTATTCATAGAATATGAAAACCAAGATAGTGATCTTCAGTTTCAAAGGAAAATTAGATATCTGGTGGGAATATGTGAAGCGTGTCAAAGGCATCAAGGTAGAAGAGTCAAATTGGCATGAGTTTAAAAGACTATTCAAGAAGAAGTACATGTTTGAGAGATATTATGATGGAAATACCAAAGAATTCTATGAGTTGAAGATCGGTTCCATGACAGATGAAGAGTACATGACCAAATTTATGGTGTTGTTGAGGTATGTGTCTTACCTCAAGGATGAGAAGAAAAAGGTCCAAAGATTAATCAGTGGACTACTATTAGCCTTCAATGATCGAATTGAGTATGATGAGCCTTGATCATTAGAGGAAGTCATCGAGAAATTGGAGAATTGTTATAGGCGGTCGAATCGTAAGGCTGAGCCTAAGCATGATTGGAAAGGGAATGAAAAGGCTAAAGGAAAATGTTCTCAAAAGAAAGGAAGACCTCAGAATGCAGGTGAGAAAGAAATTGTGCCTCCTTACATGAAATTTAATGCAGCTAAGAAGGGACATGGACATTGGCCTAGAGAGAAGCAGAATAAAGGTAGTGGAAAAGAACCGTTGTAGTGTTGGATTTGTGGCAAGGATCATCGAAAGAAGGAGTATTCATTATATTAGGGTGGTAGGCAACAGATCTACAGTTCTCAAGAGGCACAAACAATTAGGGATGTTGGTTAGAGAATTCCTTGAATTTATGCAACACTTGATAACAGGAAGGTGAATCATCAGGCATCCATTATTGAGATGGAAGGTAAGATGTGTGATCGAGTTATTTCCATTTTGATTGATCCTGGATATAATTATATTTATGTTAGTCCTAACATCGTGGATAAGTGTGGCTTCGATAAAGAAGTGCATGTAGAATCTTGGTTGGTGTAGTTGGCTATAGGGACCAAGAAAAGAGTTCATCATTGGGTGAGAGCTTGTGCATTTGAGTTGAATGGTATGCCTACATCAACAGTTCTATGCTTCCTTTTGGATCATATATTATGATTTTGAGCATGGATTTGTTATTTACTATGAGACCAAGGTAGACTACTATGAGAAGGCCATTGAGTGCTTGGATGATGATGGAGAGAGGATAATCTTGTAGGGAAAGAAGGATCCTACATCATTGGGAATGGTTATAGGCATGCAAGCTAAGTGCAGTTGTAGGAAAGGGTGTATATTGTTTACAATGCATATTTCTAGTGACAAAGGAAAGGATGTTGAGGATGATGAAGTCCTGAAGAGGTATCCTATTTTGTAGCATTTTCACGATGTGTTTCCAATGAATATTTCAGAGTTATAGCCTCATAGGGAAGTGGATTTATTTATTGAATTGATACCATGAGAAACACCAACATCAAAGGCACCTTACAAGATGAGCACTCCGAATTTGGTGAAATTGAAGTTGCAACTTAAGGAAATGCTTGATAAGGGATACATAAGGCCAAGTGTCAATGTTGTTTGTAAAGAAGAAGCGTGGTACTCTCAAGTTGTGCATTTATTATAGGCAGCTAAACAAGGTGAAAATCATGAACAAGTATCCTTTGTTGTGGATTAATAATTTGTTTGATCAACTAAAGGGAGAAACAATGTTTTCACAAATTGATTTGAGATCAGGATATCATCATATGCATATCAAAAAGGAAGACATCTGCAAGACCGCATTCCATACTAGGTATGGGAATTATGAGTTTATGGTGGTTCCTTTTGGTCTTACTAATTATCCAACCACTTTCATGTGTTTGATGAACAATGTGTCATGTCCTTATTTGGACAATTTTGTGATAGTGTTAAATGATGATATATTGATATATTATAAGAATGAGGAAGAGCATGTAGAGCACCTGGCCGCGATGTTGAGATTTTTGAGAGAGAAGTAGTTGTATGCCAAACTTAGCAAGTGCAACTTATTTCAATATTAGGTTATTTACTTGGGGCATGTTGTTTCTAAGGAAGGTATACAATGGCCCAGAAAAGATTAGAGCTATCATGGAGTGGCCAACTCCTAGGAATTTGGATAAGGTCAAATCATTCATGAGACTAGCAGGTTATTACAGGAGGTTCATCAGGAAATTCTCAAGGATTTCCTATTTGATTACATCTTTGCAAAGAAAAGGAAATAATTTTGAATGGATAGAGGAGTGTGTAACTAGTTTTGAACAATTGAAGCATTTGCTTATAAATTCTCTTGAATATTGCAAATCCTGATAAGGAGTTCGTGGTATGTATAGATGCTTGTAAGAAATGACTTGATGGTGCCCAGATGTAGGAAGGATAGGTGGTATGTTATGAGTCAAGAAAGTTGAATGAGCACGAGCAGAACTATGTGACTCATGATCTTAAGTTGGTAGCTATCATTCATGCCTTGAAGATGTGGATGCATTATATTCTTGGCAGGAGGTTCGTCTTGATGACTGATCATAATGGACTGAGGTACTTGTTTGACCAACTTGATCTTAATGCCAAGTAAGCTAGATGGTTGGATACCCTCAATGATTTTACTTTGAGATCAGGTACGTCAAGGGAAAGGAGAATAGGGCTACATATGCTCTCAGTAGAAGAGTGTAGGTGAATCATGTAACACCCTCTGAGGTAAATGTGCATATAAACAACATAATAGGAATAGAAATACAATAAACATATCAGCCATCAAAATCCATATATATATCAGTACATTTTCACATGAAAATCAAGGAAATGAATTTTTCATTAATAAATGCAATGAACCAATCGGTGATGGGACTACCACGTTCCACCTAACCATAGATTGGCTGAGCCAAGTCTCTCTTTATCTAATCACCCTCATGCCATATTCAAAGCATGAATGTGGGACTAATAGAACACATCAAAAAACACCAATCAATGTGGATGCCACTGGAGTTATTTGCCTACACCGTGAGGAATTTGAGTGCCTCCTAGTTTATCAGGCTTTACCGTGCATCCGCAATTTGATCCAGGGATCACTAGGCCCTACACCGAGACATACTTTCGAAGATTTACCATTCATTCCATCCTGGAATCACTAGGCCAAAGGAGAGAAAATCCACCTCTTGGCTTTATCGTATATCTCGCCATTCACCGGCAAGGATTCCTAGGCCCACCGAGGCACACAATCTGGTTGTATTGCAACCCACAGTCCAGTTCAGGGGTTACTAGGCCAATGGCTTCGTGCATCCTCAGTCTGGTTCAGGGACCACTACCACCATGTGTATGTCAATTCGAAGATCCACTCCACTCATCTTTGAATCCAATCCGTCCATTGCCCATAAAACGCATGAGAGAACCCATCTCATCAAAGCTATCATGAAATGACAAGGCTAGGCTAAAAATATTGTCACACCTGGAAAAACCCATGCCATGGTAGAAAAAGAAATGCATGCAATCCCATGCATGCCAAATCTAACAAGGAAAATACACATGCAAGTTGATACCTGCAATGAAGCATGTTGTAGTTTCTTGATCCTACCTTTCCCTGCTTGATCTTTACTTCCTCTTTCCTTCTTTGCCTTTCTTGCTCTAATGCCAAAGTGCTCCAAGAAAACTCTAAGTAACCAAGAGTATGATAAAGAGAGAGAGAATAATAAGAGAGATCCAAAACTAAACTGACGAAGTCTTGCCCACCGATCCTCGGAAGCCTTTTTATTAATGAGGCCTCTATTTTCTTCATTTTCCATTAGTTTCCTTCATTTTCCTCCTTGCATGCAACCTATGACCTTTCACCTCCTTTTTCTCCTAATTTCCATTATTTTCCTTCATTTTCCTCCTCACATGCAACTTGTGACCTTTTACCTTCCATTTCTCCTAATTTCCATTATTTTCATAAATAAATGCGCCAAAATACCTCTTTGCCTCTTTAATGCCTTAGCCATTGCCTTTGCCAATTTTCGTAGCCATAAGCAACCAAATGAACACCCCCTAGGATGTCTTGCCCACCATTCAGTTGAGAATACGTGTCCCATCATCTGTGCTATTTATATATTATTACATGGAATTTTCACTAAGGCTATTACAGAACCCTCCCCCTTGGGGGACACTGTCCTTGGTGTTCAATGACACCTATAACTACATGACTAATGAAAACAAAACATACTACCCATGGAGCTTTATAACACAGCTCATTGCAGTATTTACAATGAAAGATCTGTTCAAAATCAAAACATCATGACAACATGACAGCATACCGCATAATGGAGCTTTATAACACAACTCATTACGATATTTACAATAACCACATGTACACACATTCACATATGCACATTTTCTCAACCAACAAATAAAATAATACGATGCCTGCATCTACAACAAGGGAATCTAGAGGCTCACACCTCCACCCTCAAAGTAATACCAAGATCCACCTCCTTTCCAGGAAGTCCATAATCCACTGCAAAGTCCAATCTACATCCAATGTCCAACTTTATAATATCGCGCCACTTGTCCTTTCAGCGAACAGTTATTGGCTCATTGTTCCAGGGCGCACTCCTAATGTGCATCTACAATTTGATCCAGGGATCACTAGGCCCTACACCGAGACATACTTTCCAAGATTTACCATTCATTCCATCCTAGAATCACTAGGCCAAAGGAGAGAAAATCCACCTCTTGGCTTTATCGTATATCTCGCCATTCACCGGCAAGGATTCCTAGGCCCACCGAGGCACACAATATGGTTGTATTGCAACCCACAGTCCAGTTCAGGGGTTACTAGGCCAATGGCTTCATGCATCCTCAGTCTGGTTCAGGGACCACTACCACCATGTGTATGTCAATTTGGAGATCCACTCCACTCATCTTTGAATCCAATCCGGCCATTGCCCATAAAACGCATGATAGAACCCATCTCATCAAAGCTATCATGAAATGACAAGGCTAGGCTAAAAATATTGTCACACCTGGAAAAACCCATGCCATGGTAGAAAAAGAAACGCATGCAATCCCATGCATGCCAAATCTAACAAGGAAAATACACATGCAAGTTGATACCTGCAATGAAGCATGTTGTAGTTTCTTGATCCTACCTTTCCCTGCTTGATCTTTACTTCCTCTTTCCTTCTTTGCCTTTCTTGCTCTAATGCCAAAGTGCTCCAAGAAAAATCTAAGTAACCAAGAGTATGAGAAAGAGAGAGAGAATAATAAGAGAGCTCCAAAACTAAACTGACGAAGTCTTGCCCACTGATCCTCGGAAGCCTTTTTATTAATGAGGCCTCTATTTTCTTCATTTTCCATTAGTTTCCTTCATTTTCCTCCTTGCATGCAACCTATGACCTTTCACCTCCTTTTGCTCCTAATTTCCATTATTTTCCTTCATTTTCCTCCTCACATGCAACTTGTGACCTTTTACCTTCCATTTCTCCTAATTTCCATTATTTTCATAAATAAATGCGCCAAAATACCTCTTTGCCTCTTTAATGCCTTAGCCATTGCCTTTGCCAATTTTCGTAGCCATAAACAACCAAATGAACACCCCCTAGGATGTCTTGCCCACCATTCAATTGAGAATACGTGTCCCATCATCTGTGCTATTTATATATTATTACATGGAATTTTCACTAGGGCTATTACAGAACCCTCCCCCTTGGGGGACACTGTCCTTGGTGTTCAATGACACCTATAACTACATGACTAATGAAAACAAAACATACTGCCCATGGAGCTTTATAACACAGCTCATTGCAGTATTTACAATGAAAGATCTGTTCAAAATCAAAACATCATGACAACATGACAGCATACCGCATAATGGAGCTTTATAACACAACTCATTACGATATTTACAATAACCACATGTACACACATTCACATATGCACATTTTCTCAACCAACAAATAAAATAATACGATGCCTGCATCTACAACAAGGGAATCTAGAGGCTCACACCTCCACCCTCAAAGTAATACCAGGATCCACCTCCTTCCGAGGAAGTCCATAATCCACTGCAAAGTCAAATCTACATCCAATGTCCAACTTTATAATATCGCGCCACTTGTCCTCTCAGCGAACAGTTATTGGCTCATTATTCCAGGGCGCACTCCTAATGTGCATATGATTCCATTTGGAAATGCTAATGACCAAAACAAATCCATTCGTGACCTTCTCTTCTCCACTACACAGTCCCTCGGGAATCTAGTCACCCCTTCCATGTAGTCACTCACCTTCCAAGTTCATCTGGCACCCGCATCCTGGGCAGTCCATCCCTGGGCAAGGCTTCATCACATTGGAAGAGACAAAAACCAAGACATATACCTACCTCAACACATCATATCGGTCATATCATGCTCATGGAAATCAATGGACACTATTGGGTACCAGTGTTCCACAATGGCCCTGCTCCTGAAGTGCTTTACCAACATACTACTGCATGTTTCAATTCCTTTGTTGTTGCTGCTAATTCTTGCAGTCGATTTCAACCACCCAACTGGGCATGTTCATGCTTTCCTGTACCAAGCACATAACTTCCATTAGATTTAAAATAAATTGAAATAACTTCACATCATACCTCATTGGTATCTCGTCAATAAGGTATATTTGCAATCATGTTCGCTTCCTATCACAACAAGTCAAACTAGCATATTTGACCAAATCAACATGTATAAAAATATCACATCAGGTTAGCTCAAACACAACCATCATAGATCATAAATTACATGTAACCATCATAAACCAAAATCATAAATCCCATATAATCATCATATAACATAGTCATAAATCACATCCATAATAAAACTGATAAAATGATGATACTTATCCTTTCATCAATCCTTAGCTTCTACATTTATTCTTTCTGTACACACACCAGATCAGTTGCCACACCCAGCAAGCACCCAGTGCCTTCTCCTCCACGAGGTGCACATACACATAATGTGCATCAAACACATACAACCACACCTAACACACAACACCATGCAATACATGCACCTACACCTGACATACAACTCATACACCTATAGCCAGTGTACAACACAGTGCATCATCTATACCCGATGTGCAATACCACCCAATACATGTAACTACACAGAGCACAACACAACAAGTATGCATGCCACAATACCATGACTACATGATACACATACATAATATCGCATGCCCATAACACAAAATCGATGACATGCATACAATACCACATGTACACCAGTACCATACATACAACATGTACACAGTACCATTGGTACACCACACCACCTGCACAACGTGTGCATAGCATCACATGTACATGGCACCACCTGCACAATGTGTGCACAATGCCACATGTACACTATGCCAATATACAATGCGTACACAATACCACATGTACACAGTACCACACACATGACATGTACGTGACACCACATGTACACAGCTCCATATGCACGACATGTACATAACACCACATCCACACAGCACCACTTGTACAATACGTACACAACACCACACACACACGGCACCACTTGTACAATCATGCACACCACATTGTATGTGTAGTACCAATGTACCACATGCACGCAACACCACTTGTACATAGCACTGCATATCCAACACGTAAATAGAATCATCTATACATAGCACTACATATTCATCATGCACACAGTACAATATATAAACAATACCACATATCCAACATGTACATAAAACCATATGCACACACGTCGCATATACGTAATGAAGACAGTACAATATGTATACAACACCCCATATGCAATATTCGCACAACCCTATTTGTACCATCATGTACATAACATTGCATAAATAACATGTACACATGCTATGTATACACAACACCACTAGTTCACACATCATAAATGAAACATGTACAACATATACAACATATGCATAACAACAGTACCACACATCCAAAACCACATTGTCCTTACCAAGAACCTTTCTTCTCGTATCTCATCCATGCTTATCCTAGAATGCTGCAGACCACACTGCTTTCACTTTGCTGATGTATCCTTCAACATTACTTGTTATAACATAGACATAGGTATAATACAAGTATACAATACCAAATCATATCCACATGATACTGACCTCATATATTCGTCGTGACTATTCTTCCCAGTTGATTCCTTGTAAGACCAGGAACCTTTTCATGTCGTTCTCCTGCATAAGTAATCATTCCTCCACAAGAATGATCCCTGACAACCCTGTCAGGCAGTAACATAGATACATGGATACATACATACATATATAAATGTTAGCATAAAATAATCATGATCCTGTGAAACACTGACATACATTCATACATGTATACATATATAAACTTCAACGTAATCATGATCAAAAAATAATTACCAACTAACATAACGTCAATGTTAAGAGAACTTCCTTTATTCATGCACGACATGCATGATATTGAGAACAATAGTTCCCAACATATCCAAGGCATCTGATGCCTCAGATCCATTTACTCTACCTTTTCTTGTTACATTTCTTGTGTCTGCACTACTTTTGTCCATTTACCACAATGGACATAACCAGTCCAACCGAATGTCATATTATTACCTTCCACTGTGCTTACTCATACACCAAGATCCGTCTGAGTCTTACATCACCTCTTGGGTACCACATAGCTCTCCTTTGAGCTACAGCAACTTTCCCCTTTCCCAAGCAATTCCCAAGACTCAAAATGTAACAGGCAAAACAAGAAACAAACAAGAAGAAGACCATAAAAACCAATAATAACATGACTCCACAAACAAAGTGGTATGTTCATACTCTAGACATAAATAGATCTGCAAATCAAGCACAAGAAAAACACAACAGACCAAAAGCACAAGACTAACAACAAACACCATGACTCAATCCCCATGGTTCCTAGTGCATCCAAGGGAAAGCTCAACCTGAGCCTTCTTCATGATTCATGGCGATCTCTCTTGCCATGCAACTCCCTACATCATGCTCACACATGTCAACCACATGTTCCAAATATCAAGATAATCATATTTATCAATTTTAAATCAACTTTTACAAACAATCATGTCATAATCCATATTCATTAGACATAATGCTACAACTTTCAACTACATTCAAGTACATATCACTGTCTCAACACATACATGTTAGTACAATCATCTTAAAACAAAACCATTTGAACACATACTCATATTAAGCAATTCATCAATCATTCAACCACTTGCAAACATACCATGTTAAACAAATCAACTAGGCATCAAACACTCAAACACTAAATAGACGTCATAATCAAACAACCAAGCACAAAATATATGACATAAGAAAACTAATGCCTTAATCTATATCACGGGAGGCTATCTTGTCTACACAATAAAGCTAGGTTAGCATGAGACAACTTCACAACATATAACCTCAAACATAAATCATGATATCCC
>APFE030616501.1:0-12850 GCA_000404065.3 Pinus taeda | reverse complement strand
AAATTGTAGGGGACAAGAAAAATAGAATAAAGAAATGAAAGGAAAGGAAAAAAATGAAAAAAAAAAGTTTGAAAATGTCCTCCTAGCTGAGAAAATATAAATGCCACCAAGAAAAATTAGTATTGCAGCAGTTTACATTTAGAAATTTTGAATAAAGTGTGCATCTTGTTTAAATGCCACTTGGTAAATAGGAAACTTACAAATTATTTGGGCTAATCACATTCTTTAATCGTGATTAGGCTAGGAATACAATAGATTAGGTTATTGAGTAAATTAATCACTTCATTTAATCGTGATTAATCGATAGGAAAAATCAATAAAAGTGTGCTCTGCTAGTTCAAATGCAGCATGGAATTGTTTCTGAATAATTTTAGGGAAAGTTAGTTTTCTATTAACCTTGCCTTAAGCAAGCGTTAATTGAACTTTAATGTGCTTGTAAAAACGTTGGAAATACATATTTTAGCCCAAGATAACAGTTTAGAATAAAACAAACGGTTTAGATCAACCCCCACACAATCAACGGCGAGGGAATTTTTTCGAGCCCCCTTTGGAAAGTCCTTCACTGTTGACTTTCTGCCACTTCCACTCATCACCTCTCATGTCAACTTCTTGGCCCCACCTTCCCTCCATTTTCTCTTTGCCACCTCACCCTTGTGGAACCCACTCCCCTGAGTATTCTCGACTATTAAAACTAATTCTGATGACTTACTTCCTCCTAATTTTATGCTTCCACCTGGTGCCCCTCTTTCCATGTTAGCAAGTCGTTGCAGCATTAACTACCTTTTGCTCATGTGCAACAAACCTGCTCCCCATTAACAACAACTCGATTAATGGTAATTGTGAAATTACTCTATATAACAATCGTAAAATGTAAAATTCCTTTCCTTCACCATGTAGTATGGTCAGTAGCTTGCTACAGATTCTTAAGCCAGAGAGCGACCATTTGAATTGCCTAGTCATCATTGTTTCAAACTATCATTAGGGACCTAGTTCATCATATTTTCATCATTTTCCTATTCTAGGTAATATGTGACCTTTCCTCTTTTCAGTAATCCATCATGCTGCCCAAAATAATACTCCCCAAAGAAAAGGGAAAGAAGCGAGAAGATAAGCCTATATTTCCCCCACCTATAGACTAAGATCATGTGCCTTTGTTAGAGCTACAATATAAAATTGTTGAAACCAACTATGAATTCGACTTGTTCAAACTTCACAGTTGGTTAAAATCAAATTCCTTGACCAAAGCGATGAAATTAAACTGTGGGAGTCTACCCTACCTCATTTTATATTCTCACATACCCATTTCTTCCCTGAGTTTGTTTCCTGGTGCCAAGTGAGTTATGTCCCCTCTCAGAGTCTAGCTATCATAAGTCGCAATGGTGAATTTTTTATGAGTATCAAAGCTAAAGCCATCTCTCAAATTCTCCTAGTAACTATCCCAGAGTCAACTAAGACATTTTCAGTGGACTCTCTCATAGAGCTCTACAAGAATTTAAGCTTTCCCCAGAGACCCAAGATCTTCGAAAATTTTCTACCTGAAGATGCCCAATTATGGAAAACCAATCGTCCATATTCATCTTCCATGTTCCCTAAGGGAACTAAGAAGATTATTTCCATGATTTCTTACATTCTTAGCTATCACTCTGACCAGTGGGTTGATGAGGCCATGGTTGGCTTCTTATCAATTTTCACCACTTGTGAGCAATCAATTATTTTTAATTATAGTCGTTTATTGCATAGACTCTGCATGATCAGTTTGTCCTATTTTCTACAGAGGGAGCTTTCAAATACTCCTATGTTTCAGTGTACATGTTTATTCATCAACAAGTAGGTAGATTCCCTTTTACCTTGAAAAACATGGATGAGCAGGGAAATGCTCAGTCAGTCATATAATGGACATGCTTGGTAAGAAGGAATTACACAAAATTATCTTTCATGGACTTTGTGGACTAGATTTTATATACAATGGTCTATCTCCTACATAGTGATGTGGAGACCAGGATAAGTGAAGACATTCATAAGATTCTACATCTCAATGATAAATTAAAGAGAGGGGACTTCTATCATTACTAGACATACACAGACATTTGAATATATGGGTGTGAGTTTCCATCTTACAAACTACCCAAATTTCTGCCTATGATACTTTTCTTATTAGAGTACATTCAGTAGATGATTCACATGGATGGCCTAAATTTGATGGCAGCCAAGAAGAAGACCTAGTTCAAGATTAAAGTCAAGGTGGGACAGTTTGTCTGCAACACCATACCAGCTGGTAAGGAAGTCGATTTGTTGTTGAAGCAAATGAATTTTAAATTGAATTTCACATGTTCTTATGACCCTTTTGCCTTGATTTAAAATCTAACCGTGGAGTAAAAGGCCACACCTCATTCACATAGTCCTCGACCAAAAATTCGGTAGTACATGAACCAAACTCAATGGGTGGAAGACACACTGCAAGAGGTAGAGGAGCAAATTCTTTCTACTAAAACCACTCAAACACCCATACCTAAGTAGAAACAGGAGAAGAGAGTAAGATAAGAAGAATCTTCCCCATTGATGGAAATAGGAGCAAATGATTTCCTAGTTTATACTAAGAATTAGAAAACCAACTCTACAAATGCTTTTTAACATGACAAAGAAGAGCAACATGGTATTGTAAAGATAGGTCCTCATGTGTCTAGCAGAGAGGACGGCATCTTCATAGGATCATTGTCTTCATCCACTTCCAGAGATCCTCGAGAGACACCAAAGACGGTCGATTTGGCTCAAGCCATTGCTGAGCCCAACATTTTTTCCAAATCAAAGGAAATTAAGAAAAGGAATGAAATGCTAA
This sequence comes from Pinus taeda, assembly GCA_000404065.3. Taxonomy (NCBI): domain Eukaryota; kingdom Viridiplantae; phylum Streptophyta; class Pinopsida; order Pinales; family Pinaceae; genus Pinus; species Pinus taeda. The sequence continues at coordinate 10,014 of APFE030616501.1, read as the reverse complement.
AAGCCTCCACTTATACACAGTTCTAGAGACAAAAAACTATGTCTATAGGCATATTACTATCAACACTCAACTCATAGAAGGGTAAAATGCCTATAGCATTTCTCAAAGCCAAAGTACCAGCCCTGAGGTCAACTGTAGATTACAAGGAACTTGTGTTCACTTTTAATGCACAACATATTCATCCCATAGACTAGATGGACCTGCATAGACAAAGTAGTGAGATGATGTATTCCATAGTCACTAACACTATTATGTCTACTTATAAATTACAGGTATCAATAAATAATGTACAGGCACAACTAAAATTAGAGAAGATTTCATCCTTAGCTGAGGATAGTAGAATCAAATCATTGTAGGACTTGGTAATAAAGTTGGGATATAAACCCAAATATATTAAGGCATCTGAAGAAATTCTGAAGAAAAAGGATTCTGATATAACAACCTTGAGAAAACAATTGAAGTTTCCTACTACAGAGGATCCATGAGTCAAGGAGCTATGAGAGAGTGAGAAGAAGAAAGAGGATATGTTTAGGATAGTCAATGAGCTTAATATCCAAATAGAGACATGGAGATAGAGTTAAATAAAATTGCTCAAAGAAAAAGAGCAGGCACAATAGTTGGTCATAGTTCCTCTTAATGTAGTTCCAATTGTAGTGGCCATAGCTACAAGTGTTTCTTCATCTACACCAACAACTATAATAGATTCAACAAGTGAATTGTTCAGAGCCATGTTTATTTTAACTATCCAAGAGCAGGAAATTACAAAGATAAAATCTCAAATTGAGACAACATCAGAATAAAAGTTAAATATTGATAATTTTTATGTGGCAGAGTTACAGAAAACCCATCAATTAAATCTAAAAATTAAGCATTTACATAGTGAATCAATGATGGTTCATAGTCTTCCTCAAGCCAGAGAGGATATATGGACTGAAATTGGTGAAGCCATCACAGAGATATGCCTTCTATATAGATCATTTTTTAGGGCAGTAGTTATTGCAGAAATCCAAAGAAGTAATTAGGAAAACTAGAATAGAATTGGGGTAGAATCCTGGTGAAGCTACAACCCTCATCAAATTTCTGAATTCCAAGAACAGATAAGAACTACTGGAGCTGGGAATTTAGGACAGAATAAACACCATCTTGGAGGTGAAAAGTATGCAGACAAAAAGGACTCTTATGAATTAGCTGGATACAAAATGTCAGAATTTAGAAATCAGGGTAGACAGATTCCACAAGAAGTTGTAGGTGCTGAACAACAAAAGTATATACCAAACTTGAGGACAGATTAATCAATATTGCCCTAGACAAATCAAAATTTGCAGGGACCAAAGGCCATATAAGATGGAAGGAATTCATGGAGGCATTATATTTATATTTATTTATTAGTCATGAGGTCAAGTGCCTATTTTTTGTTAAGCCAACTCTTCATAAATACAAATATGTGGATGAATGCTACAAGAAGTTGATTAATTTTTTGATCCCAAGTAAATATAGGTGGGAGAAATTGTGTGAATTACTGGAATAATTCGTAATTGCACATCGAGGCAAACAACACAACAGATTTTGAGTCCCAATCACCAGCAATCTTCCTCAAAAACAGGGCCAACATTCAGTAATTTGAAGATTCCTATTATTTTGTTCTCACTTTGTAATCAATTTTAAACATTAATAGGATTCCATCTTGATCTTTTGAATCAAGATATTTTGTAATTATTTTTGTACAAATACTTCAAAAATCAATGTATTAGTGTTGGGATTAGATTCGAAGAAAGGAATTATGTTGTAAATAATCTCACAGAGCTACCTTTGATCATATCCAAGTAATACAACTTAAGCATTACAGGATTCTTGTGTTAGTTTGATTGGTGAAGTGCATCTTTCACTGTAAAATGTTTTCGTTGTTTCTCATATATGTCTTTGAAATCTAAATTATTCTAAGAATATTACGAACATAATTTGTTTAAAAGTACACTCTATATCTAACTTATGAATAATTCCTATGTTTTCTACTGAAAATTAAAAACATAATTCTTAATTGCTCTGCTTTTAATTGGAGTGTCGAATCTATTTCTTCTCCTCCACACCATATATTTCAAAGGATCCAGTGAACTTGCCTACCCTGCCCTATAATTTTAGCGTCTAAACTCTATGTTTGATTAACCTAAACCTATGATTCCATTTCCCAATGGCCTAATTCCACTATCTCAACCCAACAATACAAAAAACCAAACTTGAACATGATAACTAACCTAATATCATCAATAAAACAAAGCTAAATCATAAAGAGAGATCCCTCTTTGAAGCTGGAAGTCTTGGATTCCCAGTGTCCAAAGTGGTTCTAAGGTTATCTCTATGATTTACTCTAGAATCTCAAAAATTATGTAGTGATAACATCCTGGTGACCATAATGAGGAAAAACATATCTTTGTTTGAAATTTCATTTCCCTGGTTCAAAAATATTTATTTCATCACATGTAAGAGTTACTTTTTAGAAATAAATGTTTTTGAGGTTGTAATATTTTCTACATACTATAATTGTGTGTTGAATACTATATAGATCTGGCTCCTAAAAGAATTCATACCAGATCTCATCCAGACTCAAATCCTCCCAATATCCTAGATAATCCTGAGAAATTGATAAGGAAGAAAAGCTTGACTGAAAGTCAAGGGAGTAACAGTACTCTGCTAAGAGCCAATTCTTTTTTAGAGAGTTTTGTTACCATAAAAGATATTCAATTTGATATACCCTTTGAACTCAGTCCATTTAGAACCAAGTCTCAAAGCTTTGTAGCTAAAACTTTCATTGATGAGTCAGTATTAAAGTCATAGATATCTTAACATTAATCTGTAAACTAGGATATTGACAAACAAGCTCTCTAACAGTTTGAAAAATAAGAAAACCAAGTGAAAGGTCTATATCAAGCTATCCACAAATCCTTTATCCAACAATCAGTTGAACATTCATCCCTATTATTCTCTATTTATTCTCCCATCACACAATCTTTACATCTTGTTTCCACTATTTCTACCTCCTCAACAATTTCCACTACCTCTCCATTAATATCACCAAGTATAATACAAAATTTTCTAATCCCTTCCACATCTACACCTCACATAGTTTCATATGTTTTTCCTCCTCATATACTAGTCATTGCAATGTGATATGCTCCCCAGGTTTTACCTACCCAATTACATAATAGGCCTCAAGACTATCAAAGTATGATTCCTTAGTTTGATGGAATTGGGGCCCTCACTGGACAACGACATGTAGATAAAATGAATGGGAAAGTAAAAAGAATCCCCTCCAAGTTTTAAATGAATATAAAATTATAAAAAGAGGTCCTAACGAAACTGTTGAAGAATACTTGATAGGTTTAATTGAGTTTATAATGCCATTCTAGCTACTATAAATCCCCCACAAGGGTTATCTCTTATTCATTTCCCTGAAGGGTTTGATGTTGACATAGCCTACCAATTAAGAGAAAGATACCCACCACACTTGAAGAAATGCAAAGTAACATTGTCAAAGTAGAGGCTAACTTATTAGCTAAAAAAGGAAAGCTTAAAACTGAAAGAAGGGTTACCATGAAGGAGGAACCTTTGTCCTCTTCATCAAACTTAAAAGTAAACAACTGGTCAAAACCATGGAAAGAATGATGGAGAGGATGTTAGTGGCTAATAGAACCCCTCCTAGGGATAACCAAACAAATTATCAAAGCAAAAATCAGAATCTCAAAAGAAATCCAACTCTGATAAAACAAAGGGAATAGAGGGGCCCTAATGATCGTCAACTAGGCCTCCTTTTCAAGAAAACTTTGCCGAAGAAGAAGTGGAAATAGAATACTTTTCAGAGGAAAACAAAATCAATTTTTCTGGGGATATAGAAATTGATCATATCTTTTTGAGTAAAGAAATGCAAGATCAATTTCTACTTTCACAACCAGAAACAATTCCTTTAGAGTCTGAAGAATACAAACAAAGATATCAGAATGCCATAATGAAAGTGCATAGGCAATATAACCTCTAGAGAAGAAAAAATGTTAATTCCCCTCCTAATAAAATTTATGATACTCCTTCCAAAAATATTGTTGAGAATCAACCAAAGAAAACTCAAACCGATATCCCTTCTTCTAGTCAAATTAAAGATCTTCCTTCCTCTAGTCAATCCAAAGAACACACTCACAGAGAAGACCTTAAGAAACAATATCAGAACCTCAAGTAAATAGAGAAGCCACAAACCACTTTTTAGCTTAGAAAATGAATTGGCTAAAGTTAAAATTTTAATCCACCTCACTGAACTGACAAATAAGAATGCGTACAGGGCATGAGTAATGAAATTGTTAAATGTAGGAGAAGGAAAAGATATTGTATACCTTATTAATGACAAGCCTAAACTCTTGTTTGGTCTAAAGGTAGAAGGTAAACCCGAAGATGGAAATGTTCCCCCTTTATATGTCAATCTCAATATCCTTGAGAAAATTCTTCACAATGTCATGCTCAACTCTGGCACCTCATGCAGTTTAATGCCCTGAGCCATAATGGAGAAATTGAATCTTGACATTACTAGGTCATATAAAGACTTGTATTATTTTGATTCGAGCAAGGTAAGTTGCCTTGCTCTCATTAAAGACCTATGTGTCACCCTAGCTCAAATTCCTACCAAAAGCATAGTCATGGATATTGTAGTGGGGGACATACCCCCAAAATATGGAATTCTACTTTCTAGATCATGGGGGATGAAGCTGCAAGGCACACTTCAAATGGATATGAGTATTTCTACCATACCTATTTTTGGTCATCCTAGGAGAATTTATAGAGAAACCCTAATTAAATACATGGTTATTAGTCAAGATAGACCAAACAACCATCCTTTGTATTCAGTTCATTTAGACCTAGACTCTTTTATCTTGTATAATGATGGAGCTATAGAAGGAAAACTCCCTAACCTAAAAACTGATTTGTGTGAGATAGAAGAAAACAAAAAAACATGGTAAAACTGGATGAAGATAATGAGCCTTGATGGAACATCGATTTTGGTGGAGTTGCAAGCAAATAAGGATCGGGATCACGTGTGTGGGTTTTCAATTCACAAACTAGAAAAATTGAAGGACATTCATACAAATTGAACTTCCAATGTAGCAATAATATAGCTAAGTATGAAACTTTAATCTAAGGATTGTAGCTTTTGAAAAAATTAGGTGCTAAAAGAATTTCACTTCATGGATATTCTGAACTTATAATTAAACAAGTAAAAGGGGAATATTTAGCTAAACATATAAGGTTAAGGGCTTATAGGAATGTTGTTATATAATTCCTTGAACGTTTTGTTGAGTATGAGTTATTTGTAGTTCCAAGAGGTCAAAACAATATATCTGATGGTCTAACTACCTCAGCTAGTACTTGAAAAATGAATTATCTCCCTAGTCACCAATACACAGTTGATGTTAAAAATATACCACTTATCCTAGATAACATCATGTACTTGTAAGTTTTTGGTAATGATGAAGAGATTGAAATTTTTTTGCAACCAAAGGTTGAATTCGAGTGTGCCAATATAGACATAAATTGTGATGTAGATAATAATGTACATAAAATAAGGAATAAATTAGAATTGAATGAACTGGATAAAGATCAAGAAGAGTAAAAAACTTTGTAGTTGAAGGATAATGTTTTTCGTAGAGGGTTAGTTCCGTTGGAAGAATTATTTGATTATAATGATGTGGCTAAAAAACCTAAAATAGAACCTACTAGAGCCGATGTTGAAGAATGTAACATATGAAACAAAGAAAATTCTAAAATAGTTAAGTTGTCCAAATCTTTGCCTTCAGCTAAAAAGAAGAAGTATATAGAGCTTTTCAAAGAATTCATGGATGTATTTACCTGGAATTATGAGGATTTAAAGTCATGTGACATGAGAATTACACAACATAAAGTTCCTATAAAACTTTGAACAAACCTTTTAAATAAAAACTCAGAAGGATCAATGCAATGCTTTTGCCCCTAGTTGAGAAAGAAGTTAAGAAACTGTATGATGCCAAAATCATTGTACCCTTTCATTTTCAAAATGGGTATCAAACTTAGTTCCTACTAGGAAAAAGGCTAAGGAGATTAGACTATATGTTGATTTTAGAAATCTCAATAAAGCTTCTTTGAACTACAACTATCATGTGCCCAAAATGGACGACATCGTGGAGAAGGTAGTTGGATCAACAAGAATTTATTTATTAGATGGATTTTTTGGTTATAACTAGGTTCTAGTACAAACAATGTGAAATTTGAAACATGAACTATAAACTCCAAATGGGAACTCTGGCCAAAAAACCCTAAAAAAACATCAAAACAGTGCTAAAAATGAAAAGTGTGTATACTGGAACGATGTTTTTTTTAGGGAAAATTTTGAACATGTTTTAGAAATGGAAGTGAAAACGAAAAATTGGTGATACTGGAAAGATGATTTTTTTTTTAGGGTCAATTTTCAACATTTTTAAAAAATGCTAGTAAAACCGAATTTGTTTGTGCCAAAAAACGTTTTTTATGAGGAGAAAAACAAACTAATGTTTTTGGTAGGATAACATTTTCCTTTCCTAAGTATAAATTGAACATGTTTTCAACCATAACATTCTAGAGACAAAAGAAATTGGAATTTTTTCAACCATAAAATTAAAAAACCATGACATTATGAACAAATTACATGACTAAATGGATTCAAATGTCATTATTTGTATCTTGAATGAAACATACATTATATCTCTAATTTAATGTTGGATCGTAGATATTCTAAGCAATAAAAATTATCATAATTAAGACATATAATCCAACAACATAAAAATGACTCATAACTTCTCATTTAACACCATATGAAAATAAAAAGATTTGTTTCAAGATACGATGCAAACATCAATTATATAAACTGTCTTAAACAATTATTAAAATCACTCATATTTTCTTACACGCCTTTAGAATTCACATCTTTAGATAAGTGACTAGATGCTAGAATTCCATATTATTCTCTTTCATCGACTAATGCCCCATCTGATTCCACATGCATGCCCACCATTTCAGGTTTCAAAATTCTTCTAGATCTATGACTAGTTTTAGCAGACTCCCATCTCAACACTTTTCCTTCTGGTAACAACCCTTTCTGAATCTCTATCGTCTTGAAGTGAAGAGTTCCTCTCTTCACTAAATTGAAGTCATAAACAAATATGTCAACATCCTCCAATTTTCATATGTCTGTGCGGCGATGATTTATATTTGTACCCTTCCTTTTTCTCTTTCCGCAATTTTTTTGTCAACTACCATCTCTAGCTTATACACGCCATTGAATGGGTGTGTATTTATGGCATACCAATGTACTTCAACACCTGTAACATCCTCATTTTCTGTAAAGACATTTATAAATTTAGCAACCCAAAATGAATAGCCATTGGGATATCCATCTGCTAGCACTGCGATCATGCAACCCTCCTTAATATCCTATACTGAACCCCTGTAAAGGTATTCCATGGCTTGATGTTGTGCACGAGATCTTCTAGAACCAATATACATCTCTCTTTCCTCTACTTGTGAAGAATTAATAATGCATTGATATTGTTGCTATTTAACAATGTTTATTTCCTCATGTTCATTCAACACATTTTGCAGCCAAATAAATGGATTTTTCAAACATATATCTTGATTTGTTGTTGGTTAGATGATATCACTTTGATTATTGAAAAATGACTTCCACCAAACTGAATCAACAATGTCAATGTACTCATATGTATATTTAATACATTTTTTAATTTCTTCTATGCAATCAGAATAATTTATATCTCTATTCTGTCTGCATGCATTATGAACTTCACCAACTGATTGTAATAACAATATTTTTGATGCAAATATTGGATGATCTGGAATGAACTTCAAAAATTCCAAACCTAGTGACAGTGCCCATTCTGCAATAGTTGAATACTTCTTGCCCCATATTAGTGTTTTCCCATCAAAATTTTTGATACGAAATTGATGTTGGAAGCTAATGTGATTAAGTTGTTCAATGCATTTCCCCTCACCATGCGATCCCAAAATAAACCTTCTCATGTCAACAATTTCTTCCAACACATCAAAAGTAGGCTCTGGCATGTATGATTCTTAATACATTCAATTAATGATGGCAAGCTCCCAACTTCCTTCCTCCTTAATGTGACTGAAAAATGACTAAACATCTGATCAATATGGTGATGAGTGTGCCCAACAAGAAGGAAACCAACCTTTACCTTCTAAAAAATTATCAATTCAGCAAGCATGTTAAGATATCCAAAAGCAGCCTAATTTTTGTTTTCACGGCAAGTGTTGCCCAATTGTAGACACAAAACTCCAGGAAGATTACTAGACCAATGAGAAAGCACATCATGAATTATGGTTATGGTCAAATTTGCATCATTATGAATATTTGGAGCTATGAAGTACACCCTTGCCAACATTTTCCCATTGAATACCATACAGTCGACCAAGTGATACTGAATAAAATTTTCCTCCTGTAAATTTTTGGGTGTGAACAAAATGTGGTAAAAGTGTTTTCTTCTGGTCCATAAGATCAATTATAAAACCCAAATATTTATTCAGATTATCGTAACACTTCTTTCGATTCTTGTACAACTTTTTTCTTCCACTTTTTGTTGTTCGTGTTGCTCCTAAAGTTATTTTTCAATTGAATCTACACAACATAAAAGAAAGCCATTAAGAAATATGCTTTCATAGTTGATGACTATACAATTTTAAAAGTTAAAGTTATGAATTATTACCTACTTCTAACCCTTCACATTTGTCCCTTTTTGATTTAAGAGAAGCACATGTACTACAAATCCCCATCCTTGTCTTCTTAGCAATACAGACATTGTCGAATTCTTTCTTCCATACCTTCACAAAATATTGATATGTAATAAACCATCCATGTCCCTCATCACCTTCTGCATATTGTTTGTATAAGTTGTAGATTTCGCGTCTTGAAAAATTATCTTGAATATGTATTGTCTCCCTATTTGGCATACACTCTCCACGCTTTGAAAACAAATATTTCATCCATGACATTGCAGTATTTGATAATGGCCCAAATTGTCTTTTATGACATACTTCTGAATAAAATGTGGGATCCTTTTTCAAATTTTCTTGAATTCTCAAGAGATGAAAATTCCCAATCGAATGAAACATTTTGAAAGCCTTTCTATAGATAAATAAAGACCCAATATGATAATCATAACCTATCAATGTAGATTGCATGCACCCAACTAAATATGAATTTTTCCTGTTTTTATTCATTGACAAATATCTCTTCCTACTCTCTAATGCAAATTTGAAATCCATATGTTTCAAGCAATACTTTTTACAACATTCACTTGAAATGAGAGTGCTGATAGAACTTCTTGTCACCAGATATTCTGCTCTACACCTTGTATATCTATAACTTCTTGCATTGATACCAAAAGGTCTACTCATACTCCTCAATACAATATTTATTAGCAACATCTCCATTTGATCATCATTTCTATAAGGATTTCCATCATCATTAAGAGGAATATTATCCACACTATGATTAGCTGTGCTTTTGAAACACTGACTTGGAGTATATTCTTCATCTTCCCCCTCTTTAGTGCTACTGTCATAGTCCTTAGAATTCAGACTAAATGGAAAATTTGACTCGATGTTTATTGGATATTATTCCTCATGTGCATTGTGAGTGCTACTATCATAATCCATAGAATGAGGACTAGGTTGAAAATGTGATTGTTTACTTACTAAAAATGCTACATCCTGTCCTTTTTCACTACTACCTTTATAGTCATTAGGATTAGGACTAAGTGTATCATCCTGTCCTTCATCGTTGTTGCTCTCCTAGTGCTTAGAATTAGGACTAAGAGGACACTGTGAAACTCCATTCTTTTGAAATTTATCATCATGCTCTTCATCATTGCTGCTCTCGTAGTCCTTCAAATTAGGACTAATTGGACACCTTGACACTCCATTAGTTTGAAA
>APFE030616496.1:25018-54945 GCA_000404065.3 Pinus taeda | reverse complement strand
GTACAGATGACATGGATGATTGAACAAATGGCACAGGAACCTCGAGCACCTTGATACCTAAGTACCCATGTGGCTCATTTGGCGAAATGGCACGTGGAACCTTGAGAACAACAAAAAGGCTGCGGAATCTCCAGATGGCTACGGAATCATCAGATAGCTGCGGAATCGGCAGAAAGCTGCGGAATGCCTGTAAATATGTCAAAATCTAAACAAAACAGTCACACATTAGCAAAGCTCACTTGATCATGCTTGATGAAATCTAATGTAATGATCTGGGTGGTTTTACATGGAAAATGAGGTGAAAGAGAGAGATAGGTGTTGAGAAATAGTAGATAATAGTAGATGATGAGGTGTAGGTTAGAGACTCTACAATATGCAGAAGAACTTCAGAAAACCATAGTTTCGTAATGCAACAATTGTGCCCTGGTCGTGTAAGGCAATCATGTCCTCTTCTTCATGTTTACATTCATGCCATGTGAAAACCATCTTGATCCAAAAAAAATCTGAAATGCAAACAAAAGATGAGTTAGGATCCAAATTTGAGCAAAAACAGGCAAAAATTTGATGAAAAATCAGTGTAAAGATGCTCTTCTGCGCCCACCGCACCCTGTCTTTGAGCAAGGTGGGATGCATACTGACTGGCCAATTGGCAGCTCAGTATGAATCACATCTCTCAATACTGGCTAGGTGCAATGATTGGGGAACGAGATCTTCAAACCCCAAGGGCCCAGAAATGTGAAAAGGCTTGCTCAGAATCAAAGAAAGTGGGATGAAAATGAAGAGCTTAGGGTTAGCTCCTACCTGGTCCTAATGGCATAAAGAATAGTCCACCAGATCTCCTGAAATTGACTGGTATAGTTTGAGGGGGAAAACCACTCCAGAGCTCCAAAATCCCAAATTTGAAATAGAATGATGAAAATGAAAGGTAAAACTACTTTTTATGTTTAATATTCACGTACTTCAAGTAAAATGCTAGTTTTAATTCATTGTTCATACATATATATGTATTTCTAATCAATTTGATGGAGTGATTGAGCAGGTTGAACGACCGACGAAAGAATATGATGTGCTAAACAGTGAATTAAATATTCTTGACCACCGACTGAGCATATGTTATCGCATGGTTCAAGCTCGTTAAAAAATAAACCTACCACTGAGCATAGTTCCCCACGATTCAAACTCATTAAAAAATGAACCCACCTTCAGTAAATAACCTTTGTGATTGCCAATCTATCAGCCTTTTGAGCGTTGGTTGTGTTCTTACCATCACCTCCATTCTTTTGGCCGATCATACGCTTCCACTTGATTGTTTACCCCCCTTTTGAGGAACAGCCACGACGAGTGGTTTTGTTAGCTAACCTCTTCACATCACCATGTTTTGAGAAGTTCCAAGCTTACCCAGAACCAGTTGCTACCCTAGACACCATTCGTTCCTAAAAAACGAGTCTCCTTTAAACACTTTTCAAACTCATTAAATATGAAAATATTGTCGAGCAATTGGCCTTTCCAGCTCATTAAAGTAATCGAAAAGCCATCCCTCCTATACATTTTAATCTTTTTTGGACCTAAAGTATTATCTCACAAAAAAGTTCGAGCACTTGTCTTTTTCGGCTCGATAAAGTGATCGAAAAGTCATCCCTTTCATATTATTTTATCCTTTTTTGGACTTAAGGGATTATCCTATGAAAAAGAACTACTGGAGTGTCCTTTTCGACCCTTCTCAAACTCTCTAAACATGAAAAGGATCGAGTTATCATTGTCGTTAAACTCGTTAAAACAATAGCGACAAACTTGTCCACCTAGACAAGAATGATTTTCACTGTCACTAGACTCGTTAAAACGTAGCGACAAGTTTGCCCAAAGGGAAAATTATAGAACAAGCATATGTTATCCTCCTCAAGCTTGACAAAAATAGAGAGGTACTGGTCAGCAATGACTAGGGAAAAAAGGAGGAAAACTTGAAGAATTTTATGGTAGTAGGTCGCTCTTGAACATACACTTTCACTCCATCACCTTGATTGAGTCGGGTTGGGTTTTTCTGTTCGTTGGTCATATCACCATTCGTCTTCCACACCATCCATCTTTTGGGGTTAATGCTACCAATCCATCTCAGTGTCACCGATATGTTCAAGAGAAGTCATTCAGTTGAGAAACCACAATCTAGTTAATGCCTCATCCAGTGCAATACCTTCACCCTCCATTTTTCATGACTGCCATTCCTGAACCTTGTGTCGTCAGATCGTTTTCACTTCCGGAAAATCATTTGCTTCGTTTCGTGTTGTAGATGTGGGATACATTAAGGCCCTCCTATGACGAGTCACTTCTTGTCGACATCAGCTCATTATCCAAGAAGTTGAGTTAGAAACACCCCTTTTAGTACTCTGAAGCTTGCATGCCTCAATGGAAAGTTTCTCACTTTCGGCGACAGGTTAACATCAATGGCCTTCAACCGGAAAATTTCACATGGTGTTTAACATCGGATCATATATTCACACCACGTGAATTGTACTGTAGTACCTTGAGGGTCATTATCATTATTGGTGCTTCCTCTCACGTATGTTAACAACTCACATTCTTGGCTGGTAATCAGGGGATGTCTTTCCATGTTCGACTTCTGAACATATATTCACATGGATTGACTTGTACATCGGGAGAAAATTGAACGAGTTTGAAGACCCTACACTCTAGTTTCATCCATCTAGGCTGCAATATATTCAGGGATATAAAGACATCAAATGTACACAGAAGCTACACAGATGGTTATCCGAGCCAGGGATGATGAATCTACATTTGAAGAATCACCAGTCTGCATATGTAGACAACTATCTTTTCTATGTACATGAAATGAATTTATAAAGTTGAGCATGGGAATGCCCGCCTCAACTAGATCATGAAAATTATATTATGATGATGTATTGTATTGTATCTTATACAGGTCACCTTCCAGTTTTGAAACCTCGGATCCTCATGATAAAGCATTTCACCCGACATCAAAGATTTACGACTTCATGCTTTAGGGGGCAACTGTTATAGACATATTTGGGAACTTCAACCTTGATCTTATATGTCAATAAACTAGGGCTCTTTAACCCCTAAAAGAGTTGTTTCATACCCTAAAAGATCATGGTCAACTGATTACATCATTCCCCAAAAGTTCCCCCTGAAAAACCTTCCAGAATTGGCCTAAACTAGACCATACTAATTGCTCCACTATTAGGGTGCGATGCATACTGACTTCTACACTAGCCAAGTGCGATGCATACAGATGGAGTCTTCTAGAGGGTGCAATGGACAAGGATGGACAAATGTCCGAGACAATTTGCTAAGTGGATGCTCATGGAATCTTCTAGAAACTTCTCCTATGACACTTGCCTCTCTGAATTCACCCAGGGGTGAGTAAGAGATCCAAGAAATCTCCAAGTGGAACCAAATGCAACAAGTGGAATGACACATCTATAAATGGATCCCTCATTTGAGAGATCTGGAGGCTAGAATTTTGTAATTTGGAAGGAAGTGCTGATAGTTTGTATTTGAGAAAGAGCATTGTATTGTTGGTGTGATCTTGCTTTTCATGAGGTGAAGAGGGCTTTGATGCTGGATCAGACAACTGGATTTTAATTCTCCCTTCTATCTAATAAAGTTCTTTGATTTTTCTTCCATATAACTATGCAATTGTGAATGTTATTGTTTATGAATGCCATTGTATGCTCATTACATTTCTGATTTTGTAATGCTTATGATATAATAGATCAAGATGCTTTGACGGTTCTTTGTTACTATGTTTCTATAGGTACTCTCCAAGCGAGATAAGTACGGAGAGGAGTTGCAAGATCTGTCAAGGGGGAGAGAGATCAAGCAAGGAGTTAAGCAGAAGATCCAGGTTGGTTCCTTTGTCTTTCTCCTGTCTATTATACATAGAAGAAATCACAAATTGTTTTAAGCTATTGTTTCTAGGGTAGCTGCCAAACCTAGAGGGCTAGTCGATCAAAAAGACACTAGTTTTCCCATAAACAACAGGGCGACCCAAGTTGGGCAGTGTGCTTGCATTGAGTTGAGTGTGGGTTGTGGTGAAAGACCCGGGTGGGCAGGTGAGCCCACGGTTGGAGTGAATAGTGAGGGTTTCGGCAAGCGTGTTCAGGGCGACATGGTAGAACAGTGATGCAGGCAGGCATTGGGTGTGCACCGGGTGGACGACACGCCGAGTAAGGATGCACAGTGAAGTTTGGTGGCAATGTTGAACGGGTGAGCACACGGGCAGGCTGCGAGTTGGGATGAACGACAGAATGGTGGAGGGCAACCCGGTGGGTGCCTCTACCCAGTGAGTTAGGCGATCCGACCCGGTGAAGGGTGGGCATTCTGAATGATAGTTTGGGTGGGCTGCATGGCAGCGGACCGAATTGTGTTTTTAACTAATTTTGTGAGAAGGAAGTTGGGGTTCCTCTCCAAGGTGTAATTTTGTAAAAATTGAAGTATTATTATTATTATTAGGCAGACCCATCTTCAAGGAGTTTCCCCTCCTGTTATATTTCTAATGTGCATATGTGTAAAATAATAACGATGATGATGAACATGTAAATGTATGTTTTCCGTTGTGCTTATGAATGTTATACTTGCAAAGTGAAAAATAAACTAGGTATGGAATGTTAGGTGTAGTCCACACTTGAAAGTATTGGTGAAAAGAAATCGAGTAGTGGTACCGAACCCCCTTTCGTGTGGTTGAAATAATACCGCCAGGGTAGGGGCGTGACGTCCACCCTCCTAACCTCCTCTACCACTGTTGAGCCACGAGGGATGGCTTTTTTATCTCTGCCTGAACTCTGTATAAGAAAAGAACTGGGCAGTGCTCCCAGGAGGGACGGAATGGAGTGGAATGAGGATGGAGCATGGAAGAACAGATAGTGGGAGAATGGAGAGAGGAACCATGATTTGAAGGCCAGAGGTAGAACCACGATGGCACGAATTTCGAGACAAAGAATATTCCTTCATGCCTCAAATATTTCATAGGGAGGTAAATTATCATTTTGTCAGAATGATATGAATTTTACAATAATTTTATCCAGAATTTCATAGGGAATGTGATGGTGAAATCAGAATCACCATCTAAGCAGTAGATTTGTAGATTCCCAGCAAAAGAGAATCTTTAAACAATCTTGAGGGAATCTTCCAAATTTCTTAAAAGCTAAAATTCACCAAAGTCAAAATGCAACCAACTTTATACTCAAAAGTCTCAGAATCTCGTAAGGATCATGATGGTGAGATTAGATTTTTGATATGAGTTGCAAATCTCCAGTCATCCCAAAGAACAAAATCTTTGGAGAATCACAGGGAATCTAAAAGATTCCTACAAGACCAAATTTTGACGGTGTCAAAATTTGACAAATGGATAGTTGATTTTACACCTCTCGACGACATAAATTCAATGGTGTGGTCAGTTTTTGTAGCTGAGCCTTCCATTTTTCATCCAAATTTAGAGTTGAAGGTACATGAATCAGTGATGTCATGTTTTCCTTCATAATTGTTGAGATGATGTATTATGTTTTGAGGTCCCTGTTTGATTTTATGTTATGGGATCGATTTTTCACATTATGTGAGATGTACTTAGCTTGTCATGCTATGTATTGTTGTGGAGATCCATGTGTAACTATGTTGAAGGGATGCTCATTGCCACATTATGTGAGATCATTTTAGTTTGTCATGCTAAGAGGAAGCCTTATTGAGTTAGAATTCATGTAAGCATAACGTCTCGTGGAGAGACAAAACACTCTTGTTTGAGGGCATATGACCTTGTTATGACAAAGTGTTGTCCATGTACATCATCAACATTCCCACCATTATATGAAGCGGCCAACACCACCTTGGCACCATTCTTGGAGACGTATTCCACACTAGACGAACTATGTTATCAAATGTGTCGTGTTCATGATTTTTTGATCGTTGTCATGTTTCCTCTTGTTTAAGCATGCACATATGTTATTTTATTCTCCTTAAAATGCAATTCTAACAACATCACCGAAGTAAAATATTTTGGATGATTCCAGTAGCTGAAGGAACCTGGATCAATTTTGGTATCAGAGCAGTCTTCTCGCTGATGTGAATTGCGAGCGTGAACAATTGAATGTGCAGCAATGGAGGATGGCAAGGAAATGTATGAGGCCTTCCTAAGGATGTCCAAAATTTTGGACATAATGTATGAATCTTTTGAGGAACGGGGGAAAGAAAGAGCAGAGAACGATGCTCCATCCACACCTTCCAATGTACATTCATCGCCTTCATCATCTTCTCATCATCCGAATGAGGAGATCAACCAGAGCCTTCAAGCATATAATGTTGGATTGAATATGCTTCTAGAGAAGAGAAAGAGGAGAAGAATTAATTGCAGCTTCAATTGCAAGCCGCAGAGGTAGCCTTGGAAGAATTGAAGCGAAACGACTGAAGCCTTCAAGCAAAGGATGTTGAATTAAGGAGGCTTCTGCAAGAAGAGAAAGAGGAGAAGAAGAGACTGCAGCTTCAACTACAAGCCATGGAAAATACCTTAGAGGAGTTGAGGCACGACAAAGGCTTAAAAATCCCTCATCACTTGTTTCGAAATCGGCGTCTGAGGTAAACAATTGTGATTATTCTTTAGTTTCATCTCCATTGGAAATGTGGATATACCCATTACAGGAACTGGCAGGAGACTCCTTACCAAGATGGGGTACAAAGGAGGAGGACTTGGCGTTAATGGCCAAGGCATGACTTAACCATTGGAGGTTGTGCAAAGACCTCGATTCATAGGTTTGGGATACATCGAATGAGAATTCTCAAAGGTGTCAGAATATTCCAAGGCATTGTTGAAACCATTGAGGAAAGAGAATGATGAGAACACATCACCATCATCCCATGTCAGTGCACATTGTAAAGGAAGAGCTGAGATAATACCATAGACATCCAAGAAATGTATAACAAGTCTCAGTATTCTAATGTTCATTTTGATTACAATCATGTTGTTAATCATGAACATAAATCATGGCATCGAAAAACATGTACTTTTTGTGGTTTACATAACCATGTGTTTGCTCAGTGCTAGAAGGGAATGGCAACATGAAAGAGGAATAGACATGAAAGGTCTTCTCCACATCAAGGGAGGAAGAATGTTAAGCAAATCTGGAGGAAGAAGACATTATGTAGTCATTGCAACAGAGGTGGTCACCAAAGAGCCACATATTGGAGGTTCCATCCAGAGCAACATCGCAAGGACAAAGCACCCGTGCAGAAACTAGTAAGTGAAAATGTTCAACAAGAAAATCCGCAACATTCATCATGGTTCACTTTGTTGAGTAAGAAATGGTTTTTCTATATTGGGTAGCTTATCATGGTCGTATTTTTGTAAATCATTTGTTGTAGTTTACATTGTAAAAATGATGATGTTTTTCCATTACTTGTTGAAGCAACAATGATGTTTTGGGCCTTGTCTTGATAACTGGGGTATTGTTTCCATTTTGATGTAAACTTGACCACAAATTGTGTGTTATAAACTCGTGGCAAGTATGGGATGGCTTGGGTCATTTATTGGTCATGTATTTGAGCATGTAATTTGAAAAAGGTTGTACTATAGGGTTGTAGAGGATGCAGGTTGATGCAGGAGCATCAAGACCATTTTCATTTGTACATATGTGATAAAAGGGGGGTGTGACAAATTTTAATATTTTATAAATTAAATTGTTATTTTTAATAAAATAGGAGATAATTATGAAAAGTGAGGATTATGTAAATATTCTTTTTCTAAATAAAAGGATATGAGAGAAATAGTTTAGGAGCAAAATTTGGGATAGGATTTCTATGTATGGGATTAGTTGAGAAAATAAGGGGATGAGAGATTTTTCTAAGTATTAATTTAGAAGTTAGTTGCCTTAATTATGGGTGAGAGAGAATCCTTAGGGATTCAAGAGTGATTTTAGTATTTTGTTGAGAAGTTGAAGGGATTGAACTTAGAATAAATCATTCTGAATTATTATAAATTATCAAGCTTCAAAAGCATTGAAGATCAGAAGGGGAGAGAGTGAGAAAGTGTGGGATTGAGAGTAGGCTTGAATAGCAGGGCTGTAAGCCTCTGGAAATTTGTAAGGGCCAAGAACATTGAAGATTTGGCCAAGAAGATAAGTTTGTAAGTATATTCATTTTTATGAAAGTATTGGGTTTGAGTTTTAAACCTTAACTTGGTCAATTGTGTATGGATTAATTTCTGTATGAAGAGTTGAATGATGTGCCAAATTAAGAATGAAATAGTAATTACAATCACTATGCATTTGTACCCATATAAGCAATGGTAGCATAACAATTGGATCAGTATTGAAGA
This sequence comes from Pinus taeda, assembly GCA_000404065.3. NCBI lineage: Eukaryota > Viridiplantae > Streptophyta > Pinopsida > Pinales > Pinaceae > Pinus > Pinus taeda. The sequence continues at coordinate 46,610 of APFE030616496.1, read as the reverse complement.
ACTGATGGGCGTGAATCCAAATGGAAAGTATGTGCGTTGCGCACTTATAATTACAGAGTTACAATTGCAGTTTGGTTTGGGAGCCGAGATCAGATTCATTCAAACAAAATAAAGCCTTCCAAATTCAAAACCCTATTTTGTAGAACAAGTTACCACTGTTTATCATTGCAACTACTTTGGCCGTGCGATTTCGAGAGTTCTATACTAGACGTGGCCTGCTAGGTATCAAGCTCTTCTATAGCTATTTGCAGAAGACTGTTGAATAGTCGAATTCGTCGTGGCTGTAATTCGCTAAAGCCTTTTTTTTTTTTTTTTGAGAATTTCTGGCCAGGGGAGAATTTACAATTTCTCTTTACTGTCTCGGAGTATAACTCAGATACCGAATCTCCCATGAAACAAAATTCCTGCAAGGCAACACATAAATCCTGGGTATTTGCAATAGGAGTTGATTTTTCATGACAGGGTTGTGGAAAATCTCCGAGGGCACTTCTGTAAGCGCAGTCCATTGCACAGGCCGTTAGGTTGTTGTAAAGTGCTATTCAATTACGGAGATCCCAGACAACTTCTACTGCTTCCAACCGTAAATTTTATGGAAGAACGGGTATAACCATCATTTTCAGAGTTGCAAGTAGGGAATGAAGTCTGAAGTTGCTGGTTTGGTAATGTGAATACAAGGAGGAGCTTTGGCGCTAAATTGTTGTCAGCGCGGACGTGGTAATGACTGTGCCTGTAAAAAAAAGAAGCTTCCGCATGGAGTATTGGAAATTTCCATGAAATTGAAGTTGATTTGAGGCGCAAGCTTTTATATGCATGAGTGAAAAAAGATCCTGGTTATTTGCAGGCCCAACCTGCTTCAGGTGGTATCAGAGCTAGAATGCTTTGTTGAAAATGTTTGTTTTTTTTTAGAACTGAAGTGTGATGAATGATGGAAAGGAAGATCGGATTTTAAATTTGATATGCAAGCATACACAATTGCAAGTGAACAGGATTGCAGGAAGAAGACAAGATCATGCAGGATCTTAAAGGTGAGATGATTTTTTTTTGAGTTGAAATTTATGATTGAAGTTTATGGTTGCAGAGAAGATGATGGCAGTGAACCTACATTCAGCTAAAGGCTGAATAAGGAGGACAATTACAGTGTCCTGAAGAAGAAAGTGAGTTGAAGAGATAGCCTGAAGAGAGCAAAGAGAGTTTTCGAAAGGTTCCAGAGGCAGTGAACCAGTACTTACCAAAAGACTGAGTGAGGAGAGCTTGGTGAGGTAAGTGGCAAAAGGAGAGATTGTTGTTGCAGAGGCTAGTACAACTCATGGTGAGTGAGAAACTCATGAGGAAGCAGTCTGCCAGAGGGAGAGGGACTTTGAGAGGAAAAGGAAGTCAAGGTGGTAGTGGAAGATCCACAACACGTAAAGGAGGAGCTAGCCATAGCTCAACCCAGCATGCACCCACAGGAGGTGATGCAAGAGGTAGAAGGAGTTTTTCTAGAGGAAAAGGAGGCAGAGAAAGAGGTTCAGAGAAATGCCACAGAGATAATATGACTGCATAAGTTCGAGAAAGAGAGATTGCATTAATAAAGGTACAGTTGCAGGTACTAGAAGAATGGCTGCAAGAGCAGGAAAAGCAGAAAGGAAAATGGATCTTTCCACTGAAGGGAAAGAGAGTGATTTGGTGACAATTGCAGAGGAGGTTGAGGAAAATTGTGATTGCCTTGTTGGAAAAGGGACTTAGAGTTCTTGTGCCAGAGATGAAATTTGAAGATTCCACATGCAGATCTGATCAAAGGGAAGTGCTGAAGGAAGCAGTCAAGACTAAAAAGCCTTGTAGTTTTAAAACTGATGAGTTGTGTATGTTTGCAGGTGCAGAGGAGGTTTCCATTGGTGAAACAAAGGAGGAGATCATTGATGATTTCTTGAGTTATTGGGTAGATCCAGATCAGCTGGATAATGTGAACTCTTGTGTTTGTATAGGTGACAATTGTGATGTGATTACAGGTTTTACTGAGGAGGATGTGCAATCTTGTGAAACTGTTACAACACAAGAGGAAGTTCTTGTGGATGTTGAAGAAGAGAATCAGTCTGAAGCATGGATAAGGGAAGTAACAGTTGATACTGTTGAACATTTTGTGCAAACTAAAAGTTTATGTATGAATGCAGGTGATGATGATATGCTTCAGCGATGCTACAGAGAAATTGCATTGTTAGAATATTTGTTAGAGAATCCACAGTATGACAGGGAGATTGCAGAAGAAAGAGTTCAGTGCAGTAAACAAGAGAGAAAGGACATCATGGAAGCAGATGATATGAGAGGAAGACTGGTTGACAATGTTGAAAATTCTTCAGAGGATTCTTTGGAAAGTTTGGATCAACATACTGATGTGCTGATAGTGGAGGAGGATTCAGAACAGTGTATTGAAATGTTAGCAAAGGAGTACAAGGCACTGATGCCTTATATTTTTTATTCTAACAATTGTTTTGTGAGTAAAGGTCTTATTGAAGATGCTGGAGAAAATCTGTTAGACAAAGAAATTGAACTGATGAGGCGGATGATGGTGAAAGAATCCTAGAAGAGACTAGCAGTAGTGAAACAAAAGAGAAGCAGCAAAAGGAAGACAAAAGAAGATTGCGAGAGCACAACTAGTAGAGCGATGCAACATAAAGTGTGGAAACCTGGAGAAAGGAAGCGAGCAATAGTGCATAATAACTTGCAGAACAAAGTGTGGGATCCAGGAAAACCAAGAATAGAAGACACATGATCAGGGGATCATGATTAATTTTAAGGTTGGGTGTATGATGCAGGAGCATCAAGGCCATTTGTCATTTGTAAATATGTGAAAAAAAGGGGGTGTGATAAATTTTAAATATTTTGTTATTTTTAATAAAATAGGAAGTGAAGATTATGTAAATATTCTTTTCTAAATAAAAGGATATGAGAGAAATAGTTTAGGAGCAAAATCTGGGATAGAATTTCTATGTTTTTTCAGTTAAAATTAGGATAAGAGTGGAGAAAAGCTTCAAGCTTTAAATCATTATGTAAAAAGAAAAAATCTACTTTTTGTAAAGAGATAAGGTCTGAGAAGACCTATCCATTATTATGTATAAATAAAGAGGTAGCTAAAGCTCTCAGAGAGAGTAGAGGAGCGTGCCAGAAGAATTATGATGAAACTTCCTCTCCGCACTCTGGAAAGGATTGATGGTGTCTTGTAAATACGGATACATGTAGTCAATAGTGATTGCGTTGTATAATGAATCATCGATTTTTATTTTAAAAACTGGTGTATGTATTACATGATTTAATTCACTGTGTATTGAGCGTGTTAAGCTCATATGTCAAAGCGTTGAAGCATTGAGTAGTCGTTATGCTGTTCATTGAAGATTAGAAGTGCCTTAGTATTTCTGCTTGATGCGTTATTGATTATTGGGACAGTTTGGCTCATTTCTTTTTATTGTAAGAAACCATATTGATGCTGCAACTTAACCTCATTTTATTACAGTCAACTTTATTGGGTATTGAAAGTTTTGAGGTTACTATGTATTGAAGCGCGAGTGGACGAGCTCGAGCACAGAAATCGTGCCCTGGAAGAATCATTGAGAGTAGAGGGGATTTGCAGTTATTTACATATTTATCACATATTATCAGACTATCCGGAAGGTTATGGTTTTGTGGAGTTTATTTTCCATGCATCAGCTCAGAGGATTCTTCAACCTGAAATCCATATAAGAGGTAGCGGACAGGTTGACTCGGTATTTATACGCTTTACATGCGTATCAATTCCTTGCTTTATTTGGTCGAGTTAAGAATTGGAGCACTGTGTTTGTTTTTCCATCTTATCGTTTGTTTGCACAGAACAATGTGATGAAATGCTTGTTGTGATGGGTTCCTCACAAGGACTGGCTCGAAGGAGCATGCTGTTGGTTGTTGTATTCATAGCCTGTCTGTTGGTGGAGAGGATTCTTTAAACATACAATGGTACACAAACGCCTGACACAGAGCTACTTTATACATTAATTTGAGCTTCCTTTGGTTTAGGAGAAAGACACCTTAAAACTGGACCAGAGCATTCTATATTTGGGTCCTTTTCCATTGCAGGCCGAAGTACGAAGTTTTTAAGGAATGCGTGTGTGGAAAGTCCGGGCATGATGGCGTTGTTCGAAGATCTTTACCTCGATTTGGTACTGCGTGGATGCATGCAGGGGATATGGAAGTGTTGAGACGCAACTGCTAGAGTATGTAGAAAGGTTTGGTGTCACCGTCTCCTAACTTCAAAGGTTTGGTGGACACTCACTGTCTTTATAGCGGCGCATATTCAGGACACCTTGACCGCAGATTCGTCCTATTCTATTGAGAACCCCTTCTAAATTCTGCGCTTTGATTTTATTATACTTCATGCAGAAGTGGAGGTAAGGTGTTGCGATCAGGTTTTGGAAAAATTGAAGCGGATTCCCTATTTATAAATAGATTGTGTAGATTTGCAAGAAACCATAAAATGGAAGGAGTAAAGGTATTGATGGATAGAGATATGTATGTGACCGCCGGTGATTGTGTAGTCTGATAAAGGGATGCTAATTGTGTAGTCCGATAAAGGGATGCTAAATTTTGAGGGAAATCTCAAGAATGTTTATGTATTTTGAATGCATGATAAACAATTGGAAGGTTTTAAACTTGGAAAAAACGAGAATTGCATTTTATAGGGCAGTATTGGGAGATCCTGGGTATTGCGGGTTTCAAGCTTCCATCAGAGTCTATCTTCGGTACACCCATAATCTTGAGAATATTTGTATGGATTAGGGCAAGGATTAGAAGGATATATATAGTGAGTGAAGTGGGTGAATGATGTGGAGTCGGCTCATAGAATTTAATTTTTAATTTTTTTACGAATTTTAATTTTTAATACTTAATGTAATCTATTAGGATTTATTTATGAGTTTTTTTTTTTTTTTGTAATAATTCTTAAACATTGGTTAACTATTAATTATATGTTTCCTATCATTTTAATATTTAATATGTAATTAATTAAGAAGTGGGTTTAAAGGTTAATTTATAATGTGAGTTGAACTTTTTTTAATGTAAATTATAAGGTAATTTTTAAATTTTATTACATTGGATATTATGAGGGTTATATAATTAAGCTTACTTAATTATAATAGGTTAGAATATTTACCACTTATTAAATTAAATTTTTAATGCGAATAATATTATTTCCTTTATTAAATTGATTGTTTATTAATTTATGATTCCTTAATGTCAATTTATTACTATATTTTATCTTCTTTTTTATTAAAAACTATTTAGTGGGAATTAATTTTAGTAGTGAAACAAGAGATGAAACAATTCATTCACGAGGATTTAAAATTTTATGGGTTAATGTTTAAAAATATTATATATTTCGTTTAAGAGACGTGTGATTTATTAAGGGTTTCCATGAATTGCTAATGATGAGGTCCTCATCACGGTTTATATTGTTCTTCTATTTTTCAATATCTGAGGCCTCTTTGGTTTTTTGTTTTAGGTAATGCTCTTCCTTGATAACCAATTTGGCTTCTTCCATACAGATGTAGTGTGAGGAGGAGAAATCATGTTCGGCAAGAACGAATTTTGATCTTCTATTTCTAGATATGTCAAAAGAATGCTCTTTAAGCCTAATGTTTAAATATCTACTGGTTTCACCATATTTTGAGAAAATCCGGGAAGGATTTTTGTAAATCCAAGTTACAGTTGTTAAATTTTAAAATTTTAGGTGCCTTAGATGTTTTTGATAGTGCTGAATCCATTTCCACCATCAAAAGCATAATTTAAACACCGCCTCTACAAGATAATTTGAAATTTGTTTCCCGAATTATGACCACTTTTGGTCGTCGAGGCAATTCCTCCGCCTCTGTAGACAACTCCATACTTAATACGCAGGCAATGGTCAGAAAAGACTAAATCAATTAATTATTAAACCAAATTTTGGACTATATTTGACTAGATCAATCAATTAATGACCATTGCTCCAAGACCAAATCAAAACCATTTCCCTTTGGATATCTAATGAAAATATATTCCACTAGCTAACTATTGCAATAACAAGGTGTATGATCAAGCAATTAATGACCATTTCTCCAAGACCAAATGACCATTTCTCCAAGACGAAATCAAAACCATTTCCCTCTGGATATCTAATCAAAATATATTCCACTACGTAACTATTGAAATAACAAGGTGTATGATCAAGCAATTAATGACCATTTCTCCAAGACAAAATCAAAACTAGTTCCCTTTGGATATCAAATCAAAATATATTCCCCTAGCTAACTATTGCAATATCAAGGCATTCATACATCTAGAACCTAGTGCAACCCATTAAAAAGTTACATGCATACCTCCATAATTTCGTTCAACTCTATCTTCTTTACACCAATTGAACATACCACTTTTTATTCTTAGTGTTGCCAATAAAAATACGCTCCTCCAAAACCTCGTGCAACCCATTAAAATGTTACATACATACCTCCATAATTTCGTTCAATTCTATCTTCTTCACACTAATCGAACATACCACTTTTTATTCTTAGCGCTACCAATAAAAGTGCACTCCTCATGTTCTCCAAAACCCACTAACACGTCCTAGACTTTTAAAATAGTTAATTAGCGCCAACCAATATTTACTAAGTGAAAAACTAGATTAACTAAACTCATTGCGTAATATATCATTTCCCCTTTTTTTTATTTTTAAATAACCATTGACTTTTATTTGTGCACTTATTTCCTCATCGTGGGTAGAGTAAAAATTTAATCAAATGCACACTCTTTTTCTCCCCCCACCCTTTTTTCTTTTAATTTTCAAAGTTTAATTGTTGATTCTTTGTCAAGTGCAAGAACTTCCTTATTGTGCATGGTACTCAACCATACGATTCAACCATAGATTTTTTAGGAAAGCACGTGGAGTTATACCACCAAAATTCAGTACATAAAAAAGAGTATCCATAAAATAAAACTTTATACTTTGCTAAAGAAGAGGTTTGTGGATATGTCCTTTAGTTTGACTGCTTCTTCTAATGCATGATTCTCAAGTTTGTAGCAATGTTCCAAAGCTTTTGAAAGTTAAAGCATTTTACCAATCTGAAGAAGTACATGGTTTGCTTGGTGCTACTTTTGTCTCCTTTGATTGTTTATTTTGCCAAAGTCCATATTCCTTGATAGTCTTACTTCTAGAACTGTCTTTTGCTATTGGCTGTTAAAAATTTTCTCCTGAAATAATTTCTTCCTTGTGGAATCTAGAATCTTGAGACTGTTACCTAATATTTAGGTGCGTGGCTTTTTCTTTTGAATCACTTCCCAATGAAAAAACTTCATCTTCCAATCTTTTACATTGAACTTCTTTCTCCTCATATTTCTTCCTCATTCCTTCTTCGACCGACCTTCCTTCATCTAGCTAAGACTTGAATTGGACGATTTCTTCTTTGTATGCACATTCCATCTCATCAATTTTTCATTCAATATTATTGAAATTGAAATACATAACCAGATTCAACTCTCGGCCTTTTCATCCATTTTCTTCCATTATTTCCTTCATATACCTATATGTACATTACTAGGATCTACAGTGACCCACAATTATGTATCTACCTAAATATTTTCCATCTTAAACTACCACAACTCAAAGTTTTCCCATTAATTTTCTCAATCTCAATTTTCAAACTACTTTCCATAGTATTTCACCACAAAAATCACAACCATAGAGTTCCCACTGAAACCAGATTTAGCATAAACCCAAGATAATCGAATCATTAGTAACAAAGGAATCCCCTTAAAGCTAATAATTAATTTAATTTTTAAAAAAGTTTATGGAATAACCTGTTAAGAGTTTTTTTTGCTTAAACCCAAAGTTTCACACTTCTATGTGAGTCTATCTTCAGGGTACGCCCATAATCTTGAGAATATTGGTATGGATTAGGGCAAGGATTAAAGTATATATATAGTGAGTGAAGTGGCTGGATGATGTGGAGTCGGCTCATAGAATTTAATTTTTATTTTTTCTACGAATTTTAATTTTTAATTCTTAATGTAACTAAAATATCATTTAAATCTAATATGCAATTAATTAAGAATGGGTTTAAAGGTTAATCTATAATGTGAGTTGAATTTTTTTTTAATGTAAAATTATAAGTTAATTTTTAAAATTTTTACATTGGATATTATGAGGGTTATATAATTAAGATTACTTAATTATAATAGGTTACAATATTTACCACTTATTAAATTAAAATTTTAATGTGAATAATATTATTTCCCTTATTAAATTGATTGTTTAATAATTTATTATTCCTTAATGTCAATTCATCACTATATTGTATCTTCTTTTTTATCAAAAACAATTTAGTGGGATTAATTTTAGTAGTGAAACAAGAGATGAAATAATTAATTCACGAGGATTTAAAATTTTATGGTTTAAAGTTTAAAAATATTATATATGTCATTTAAGAGATGTGTGATTTATTAAGGGTTTCCATGAATTGCTAATGATGAGGCCCTCCTCATGGTTTATATTGTTCTTTCATTTTTCAATTTCTGAGGCCTCTTTAGTTTTTTGTTTTAGGTAATGCTCTTCCTTGATAACCAATTTGGCTTCTTCCATACATATGTAGTGTGAGGAGGAGAAATCATGTTCCGCAAGAACGAATTTTGATCTTCTGTTTCTAGATATGTCAAAAGCATGCTCTTTAAGCCTAATGTTTAAATATCTACCAGTTTCACCATATTTTGAGAAAATCCAGGAAGGATTTTTGTAAATCCAAGTTACAACTGTTAAATTTTAAAATTTTAGGTGCCTTAGATGTTTATGATGGTGCTGAATCCATTTCCACCATCAAAAACATAATTTAAAGACTACCTCTACAAGATATTTTGAAATTTGTTTCCCGGATTCCGACCACTTTTGGTCGTCGAGGCAATTCCTCGACCTCTGTAGACAACTCCATACTTTATATGCATGCAATGGTCCAAAAATACTAAATCAATTAATTATTAAACCAAATTTTGGACTGTATTTGACTAGATCAATCAATTAATGACCATTTCTCCAAGACCAAATCAAAACCATTTCCCTTGGATATCTAATGAAAATATATTCCACTAGCTAACTATTGCAATAACAAGGTGTATGATCAAGCAATTAATGACCATTTCTCCAAGACCAGATGACCATTTCTCCAAGACCAAATCAAAACCATTTCCCTTTGGATATCTAATCAAAATATATTCCACTAGGTAACTATTGCAACAAGAAGGTGTATGATCAGCAATTAATGACCATTTCTCCAAGACCAAATCAAAACTAGTTCCCTTTGGATATCAAATCAAAATATATTCCACTAGCTAACTATTGCAATATCAAGGAATTCATACATCCAGAACCTGGTGCAACCCATTAAAAATTTACTTGCATACCACCATAATTTCGTTCAACTCTATCTTCTTCACACCAATTGAACATACCACTTTTTATTCTTAGTGTTTCCAATAAAAATACGCTCCTCCAAAACCTCGTGCAATCCATTAAAATGTTACATGCATACCTCCATAATTTTGTTCAACTCTATCTTCTTCACACTAATCGGACATACCACTTTTTATTCTTAGTGCTACCAATAAAAGTGCACTCCTCATGTTCTCCAAAACCCACTAACACTTCCTCGACTTTTAAAATAGTTAATTAGTGCCAACCAATATTTACTAAGTGAAAAACTAGATTAACTAAACTCATTGCGTAATATATCATTTCCCCCTTTTTTATTTTTAAATAACCATTGAATTTTATTTTTGCACTTATTTCCTCATCATGGGTAGGGTAAAAATTTAATCAAATGCACACTCTTTTTCTCCCCCCACCCTTTTTTCTTTTAATTTTCAAAGTTTAATTGTTGATTCTTTGTCAAGTGCAAGAACTTCCTTATTGTGCATGGTACTCAACCATAAGATTCAACCATAGATTTTTTAGGAAAGTACATGGAGTTATACCACCAAAAATCACTACATAAAAAGAGTAGCCATAAAATGAAACTTTATACCTCGCTAAAGAAGAGGTTTGTGGATATGCCCTTTAGTTTGACTGCTTCTTCTAATGCATGATTCTCAAGTTTGTAGCAATGTTCCAAAGCTTTTGAAAGTTAAAGCATTTTACTGATCTTGAAGAAGTAAATGATTTGCTTGGTGCTACTTTTGTCTCCTTTGATTGTTGATTTTTCTAAAGTCCATCTTCCTTGCTATTCTTACTTCTAGAACCATGTTTTGCTATTGATTGTTAAAAAATTTCTTCTGAACGAATTTCTTCCTTGTGGAATCTAGAATCTCAAGACTGTTGGCTAATATTTAGGTGCATGGATTTTTCTTTTGAATCACTTCCCAATGAAAAAACTTCATGTTCCAATATTTTACATTAAACTTCTTTCTCCTCATATTTCTTCCTCATTCCTTCTTCGACCGACCTTCCTTCATCTAGCTAAGACTTCAATTGGATGATTTCTTCTTTGTAAGCACATTCCATCTCATCAAATATTTGTAGTAGGTTTCGTTGGCTTTTATTTTCAGCTGAGAGCTTTCTAATTTCTCCTTCTAGAGTTGCTACCTTACAGTCATCCTCTTTCAGAATCTCATTTCTCTCCAAAAGGGTTACCTCCACTTCTCTCCAAACTATCAAACTCAATTGATTGATTATCTTCTTATAAACCATCGATATAAAGTTAATCATTATCACTACATGAATAAGGAAATGTACGACTAGATATAAGATGATCACTACATTTACAATCATCATTCTTTACGAGCAAGAAGAGGGGTTCTTCTAAATTAGAAATATTATTTACTTGTTTGATGCTATTCCTTTTCTAAGAGTGCTTCCTCTTATTATTTTCCATGGCCCACAACCTGATCTCAAGTGATGAGGCTTCACTGAGAGAACCCCCCTCTCATACCAATTGTTCGAAATGGCCTCAATACTAAGGTGGGGGGGGTGAATAATTAGCGTTGGTGTTTATCTGATTTTTAACTCCCTTTACCAAAACACAAGATTCAATAATCCATCAACTGCACTTATGAAACTATAATGAAATCAATATATAAAACATGTAAAACCATCATAGCATCAATGTAAGAACAGCATAAACAATATCAAAATGTGAAAAAATAAGACACAAATGTATATGGTGGAAAACCTCCTCTAGGGAAAAAATCCACGTATTGTTGTTGATGCTCAAATATTCTATTAAGTGTTGAATTTTTTTTTTACATGGAGGAGATAACACCCACCAGCTGGAAGACTTGACTACTATGATATTCTGATAGCAATACCAAGTAAAAATACTCTTTTCTCATGACTCTAAGAACACTAGTTTGTTGGAAGACACCACGACCAACGAGCCTCACCCAACAATATTGGACTATAGATAAATATGCTTCCTGTTATGATTTTCCAAATAGAAGTCTCTCATCTTCTCTACATACTATCTCCTATGAAGCCTCAACACTTTCAACACCTCCATGTGAACTAGGTCTCATGCATTTTCAAACTCTCCTCTTAAATCTACCCAATATGAGAAACCCAACAACTTCTCTTTGATCTTAAAATAAAATCTGATAAAGCATATAACTCAACACAACTATAGATATATAATATGCTATACAAGTCATTGTAGATCAATCTCACACTCCAACCACACTCTCACTCAATCAATCCACCAACTCAATACTCTCACACAAGTATATGCCAAATTATCCTCAATAATATCCAAACCAATACCATGGTTATTACAATACAAAGGGCACCTCTACCATTGTAATACCAATACCAAGGGCACGGGTACCATGGTAAAACAAATACTATGGTAATACCAATACCAAGACCACCTATATCAAGGTAATACCAATACCAAGACCACCTATATCAAGGTAATACCAATACGACGTGCCAACGTGCTCCACACACATATCAATACCATGGTAATCCCAATACCAAGGGCATCTATACAACTCTCAAAGCAACTATCTACCAAACCATTTGTACATAAGAAACCACACAACAAACACCACAACATATAACATAAGCCTAGCACACTCATGTGGCAAGCCAAGCTTCCACCTCCAACACAAACATCTGCTATAACAACCATACATTCTATAAACAATCATCAAACACCTCCACTAATCAAATATCAACAACTCATGCTACCTAGTTGACATCAATGCCAACCATGAGCCAACCATCAACACACCACCACTACCACGTTGACATCAACACCAACTATCATCACAACATCAATGCCAACATTTTCTTGATTAGCATTTAGAGGAGATGCAATAGCCATGGATCACAATAAATGAGGAGCAACCATTTGAGACAAAAATTTAAGAATTTTTGGAATGTTTTTCTCCAAACCCACTCCCTTTAGGAAGTGAAGGAAAACATTAAAAATAAATTTGAGGCATGACAACTAAGGAAGGGAACTCATAGAGAAAGGACTACATTGAATATTGGTTCCAAATAGTCATCACACTCCACATTCCAAATCTTGGCACAAAATCTATGTCTACAACTAGCCCCTCATATATTGATGGACATTGAGTTATATTTTTTAAAATTGAATATGAGGATAGAAGATATATTGATCTATAAATGGTTACATTGCAAGTACACATACACTTGAAAGAGATCATCTTTTTCAAGTAGTGTAGGTTATTATAAATAAATAATTATAGTTGTGAAAACTATGCAATTGGCAGAACTAGACATAACTCTTTCTTCAAAAGAAATGTTCCTAGCCAACAAGTGTTAGCCCTGAGGTGCAGCATTGACATTTTGAAGGCTAAAGGAAGGACATGGTCTGCTTTTCTACCCTAAAGAGGGCCCCACATGGGCCATTACTCCAGTTTCCTCACTCTTCCACTTACATTTCATGCTGCTCATTTCCTAACCTGACCCTCACATCGCGATGAAACCCTCTTTCACCTTAGCCCAAATAAATTAACCCAGAACCCTTGCAAAACCTTACCTTTCCATCATACGTGCCCTCTACACACTTCTTGAGGATGTCTCGTGCTTCCATGTCCCTCCGCCATTGATATTCCCCTGCCGATCTGATGGCCCATGTTTCATCCGATGAATGTCACATGCCCGATCATTCCCCATCGTTAGATCACCCCCGCCAGATCTAATGGTTGACTCTCATATCACGTGAGCAGAAAGTGAGAGGAATACCCACCCGATAAGGGCATTTTTTCTCTCTCATCTACTGCTATGTGTCATCCACTAAATGGAATCAGGCAGACTTCACCATTTACCACTTACCACCCGATGCCCTTCCGATAGAAACCATAACTGCCCAAACAAAACCACCCCATACGTTATCATTTGCACACCTCCTCTGCCTGATAACCAACCAATCTGTGCACTCGAGATCTAACGGCCTAGACATGTTCCGCCCTCACCACGACCTCAGGCCTCCTGCACCCAATCTGCACCATGCATTCCCCTCGATCCAACGACCCTCGTTCACAATCGCTCTCGCCTGTCCTCCACTCTGTCATTTCTCTATTCATCTAATTTTACATGTCCTCCCACCCATGCACCTTGTACTCCACTTCCTATCAGTTACCCGGGGAAGAAGGTGGCCGACTCTATCAGTATTGTGACAGTCGGATTGCTGAACCGAATTAACAGAAATCATGGCCAAAGGAAGAATGACACAGCATGATCTAGCAAATAGAATTAAACAATCATGGAGCTCCACTGGCACAACCAAACCAGCAGCCTAACAGGGCAGCGCTATACCAGAATTAATTACTGCTTTCGTGATGGAGGAGGAATTGTGTCCTTGAACGCAGCGAGGCAGTTAATGATAGTAGGGAATAGATTGAGACACCTCCAGCCCTAAAAAAAGTTGGAGAGCATTGTAAAGAGCTATAAATAGCTGAAAGTAAGATGTAATCAAGCTTCAACTTCTGGAGACTGTAGATGTTCTGTTCCTTGCAGCGTCTCATCTTCGTTCTCAGTAATACAAGCTTCTTTTGCTATTACATGTTAAATGTCCATTTCCCTCCTGTTCTAAACTTTCACTTGGATAAGTTTATTCATGTTTTCTCCTACATCTAATGCTAGATAACTGTCATCATATATCTGCATTGGTAGCTTGGATTTGCTATTGAATAGGTCATCCATGTTTCTTCTTTATTCAATGCTAGATAACTGTCATCTTATCTCTGCATTGATAGATTAGATTTGCAAGCTTCATTTGTTGGCTATAGCCAGCCATCATATGTTATGTATGCATTTTCTGGTGTGGTTAGTATTCTCCATTCGTTCACTTAATATGCAAACTATTGAGCATTAGTGGTCTAAAGCCTTGTAGGCTGAGGGTGTTCATGCATTCCTGGAGTGAAAATAGAGTTGAAGTGGTTATCTGGCTTGAACCCAACCATCATCCATTCCAATAGTTCCTAGAACAATATTGGAGATTATATGTTACCAGGCATTTCTGAGCTACAACCTAGGAGAGTTTCTTGGAGCGCTAACATAATTGGCGCCATTGCCAGCATGGAAAATTTTAGGGGCTAATGTTCGCCCAGTGGGCTAATTTTCCATGATTTTTCCAAAACACGATTCGCCAATTTCCAATTTTTATAAAAGATGATTCGCCCAAATTTTAGAATATAAAATTATTTTACCTTAAAAATCGCCAACATTATATAGTGGCTATATGATAAATCATTATAAATTTGAATAATTTTACAAATATATCATTGGAAAATTTATAGTTTGCATATTAGGGATTAGTGAGATTCGCCAATGTTTCTAAACTTCAAGAAAATTTTCCATCCTTAAAATTTTCCTTGATTGCCAGGGAGAGGAGATTGAAGCTCAGCTTCCCTGGGAGACAACAGAGATCCAACTTTGATGATAGATAAAGTCTGGCCATGTTTTTGGTTGTAATCATCTATCTGGTTACTCTACCGGAGGTCGAACCTTTTAGCGACTCCACATCATAGTTCTGGCTCAGTTTATGAGGCATACTCAAAGAAGTCCTCAGAAGTCATGAGCTGAACCAGCACCTAACCCTGAAAAGATCATCAAAGAAAGAAAGGTATCACAAAAAGGAGCATCAAGATCAAGTAAACCTAAAAAATCCTATATATCTCTGCAAGAAAGGCTTGTAACAAAACAAATACATGCTGAGAGAATAACCTCTAACTTTCGTAGTGAAGAAAAATTTTCAGAGATTCATAAAGCTCCTTATTCTTTAGGTTCTCCTTTTGTTTTAAGCCCAAAGGAAACTTCACCCCCTATCTAGCATATTCCTTTAGTCTGGTCAGTCACTCCTCAACTCCTTACCGTTCATATTACCAATAATCTTTTATCCACCGCAGCTATGGCAGGTCCACAAGCACTCACCAAAATCGAGAGAATTATAGCTACTAGGTATGGACCTCTAGTACTACCTATTCCTTTGAATGTAATGGCTACTGGAGAATATCAGAAATACATGCCTAAGTTCACTAGGACTGAAGGGGTTACAACTGAAGAACATCTTGAATCATTCTATAGCAATGTTGATAATCTAGACATTAGTGAAGATGATGTGTGGATGAGAGTATTTGTCCAAAGCCTAGATGGAGAGGCGAGAAAATGGTTCAAAGAATTGACCCCTAGATCTATAACAAATATTGAGGCCTTAGATGATGTATTCCTAAAGCACTGGGGGGATAAGAAAGACCTGCTCTACTACCATACTGAGTTTGGGAACCTAAAAAGGGAAAATGGGGAGTCACTTTCTAATTTTAATAAAAGGTTTAACCGCATGTACAGCAAGATACCAGCTGAAGTGAAACACACCCTTAACTTTGCTAAACTTACTTATGCCAATTCCTTTGATTTTGATTTTTGTCTACTATTGAGGGAGAGAAGATGTGCTTCTTTTACTGAAATGCAGCATGTAGCCTTGGAGGTAGAATCCAACATCATGGCTGCAAAGAAACTCAAGGGACATGTTGACCAAAGGAGAGAGAGGGGTGAACCTTCCTCATCTTGAGATCCCAAGATCGATAAAATGGCCAAGATGATAAAGTCATTAGCCTATGAGGTTTCCAAATTAAAGGTTGAGCAGCACTCTCGGAAAGGAAGAGTTCCTAAGACCTTTTCTCCTCGAAATCCAAATCCATATAGAAGAGCAAATGAGCAGTTGCAAATTTTGCAAAGAAACAAAGAGGCTAATGAAGACCAAAGGGTGAAGGTCCCTTTTTAGAATGCAGTCATGGAAGAAGAACACTTTGAGGAAGATGATGAGATTCACTACATGGAAGACAAAGGCAACACCACCTTTTTGACCAAAGCTGCCTATGAGAAGCCATTATTTAATGGCCGGATCAACCAAGAATGGGATAGTGAAGCTGTTCTACTAACTGTAGATCAACGACAATACAATCTGAGGTCTATGATGAATAATGTCAAATAAACTCCTGTTCATAAAGTTTTTTTCCCTGTAGAACAATAAGCTAATAAGTAGAAGAAACCAACAGTTGATCCTATCATCCTCAAAGCTCTAGCCATAGAAGTAAGAGGCCTTGACAAGTCCCCTTCTTCTTTCAGTTTTCAATGAGAAATCTAGAAGCCAAGAATACCTATGTCCCTGATTGAACCAATGAAGAATGAGTCCTTCAAGAAATCGATCCTTGAGGATCTTGAGCCTAGAACCATCCAAGCTTCCAACGACTATGTGAATTTACAAGATGACCAACTAGCTGTTATCCTCAGCCCAGTGATCGAAAATTGTGAAGATAGCTCGCCATCATTCTATGTTTCTCTATCTATTCATGATGGAATCCTTCATAATTTCCTTCTGGACACTGGAGATAGCCATAATTCAATGCCCAAGGTTGTCATAGATAAGCTCGGTCCTGACCCAGCCTTATCAGTTGGCCTCTACACAGCTTAAAAAACAAGTTTGCCAGAGCACAAAGGAAGAAGGCCCATAGATTTGGGACATGTTATTTGATGGGGCTTACTCTAAGGAAGTTGCAAGAACAGACCTTATCATTTAGCAGGTGTGCAAAACCTTCCAAGCAAAACATCCAAGGCTGAAAGCATACAAAGATGAGGTCAAATATAGGCCATCTCTGCCTGATAATGTCAGACACTGGAAATTTTTTGAAGTAGAGGATCAAATCAATAGAATTTTGCAAGTCTTTGATGAATTTACTAATATGCACATTGACCAAGAGAAAGAAACCTTTGATAGAAAGGTAAAAAGGGTCAATTTTCAGTTGGGTGATTTTTTTCTAAAATGGGATGCTTTGAAGGAAAAGAAGGGCAACCACGGTAAATTTGATGCCTTATGGGCAGGACCTTTTGTCATTGCTTAGGCTCGCACAAAAAACACCTTTGTCCTTCATAATTTGGAGGGGGGAAGTGTTTTCGATGGCCCAGTCAATGGGCATTTTCTCAAGATTTATTTCATTTAAAGGTTGTAAAGGCCTTAGCATTGTAAATATGTTTTTTGTTTCAGTTTTTATTTCATGCAAAATAGACTCCATGCCCAATGGAACAATAGGAGGAAGTTTTGATTTTTGGTCTTACTGGAAAGGCAGTGGTCTAGAGTTCTTGAAACCTCACAAGGAGGATTTCATCCGCAAAAGCAGCTAGTGTTAGCCTTGAGGTGTAGCGCTGACATTTTGAAGGCTAAAGGAAGGACATGGTTTGCTTTTCTATCCTAAAGAGGGCCCCACACAGGCCATTACCCCACTTTCCTCACTCTTCCACTTACATTTCATGCCGCTCGTTTCCTAACCCGACCGTCACATCCTGACGAAACCCTCTTTCGCCTTAGCCTAAATACATTAACACAGAACCCCTGCAAAACCTTACATTTCCTTCATACACACCCTCTACACACTTCTCGAGGACATCCCGTACTTCCGTGTCTCTTCGTCATTGATCTTCCCCCGCTGATCTGATGGCCCATGTTTCACCCGATCAACGACACATGCCTGATCGTTCCCCGCCGTTAGATCACCCCCGCCAGATCTAACGGCTATCTCTTATATCACGCAAGCAACAAGTGAGATGAATACCCGCCCAATAAGGGGAATTTTTCTCTCTCCTCCACTGCTACATGTCATCGACTAAATGTAATTGAGCATACTCCACCATTTACCACTTACCACCCAATGCCCTTTCAATAGAAACCATAATCGCCCAAACAAAACCACCCTGTACGTTATCATCTGAAAAATGCATTGAGAATTTTTTTTACATATATACGCTAGAGGGAAATCATAGTTTTGCAAATTAAATTATAGTTTAAAAAAGAAGTTTTATGGTAAGAATAAACATTTGATCACTCAAAAAATCATTCACACTCAGTAAAATTGCTTCATCACTCAGGAATGAATTCTGCTCTCTCCTCATAAAACAAAATTAGGATTACAAAATGATTCATGACAAATTGTCAATCAAAATTGTTTTTTTAATGATTGAAATTAAGGTTCAAGATAATGTTCTTTTTTTCCAAAATCATGATTTTTGTTTGTTTACATTTCATTTGAGAAACCAAAGACTTAAAACACTGTAAGTGTTCATTTGTAAGTGAAATTGACTAGTTTTTGTTGGACACCTAATCCTAAAGGGTTAGCGTGGAAGCCGAATGGACAAAGCAGTCCAAGGGACCTTGGGATGTGAATCCCAATGGTCACCAAATGTACTATAAATGTATATCTAATTGTTAATAAAAATATATTGCATGCTTTATCTTTCCTATTATTTGTCCCTGTCCATGTATGTTTAACATGGTATCAGAGCTATGATGTGTGGCCTGTTTTCCCTGAGCAACTAGTCTGAGTTGCCTTAAATAGCGCTGGCCTAGCCTTCATTACCTGCACTGCCTCTGCCATAACGTATCTGCCCTAAAATAACCTAACCTACCTCTACCAGCACTGCTAAGGCCTGACATGGTTTTGGCGCTGAGGCCACTGCAGAGATACGCAAGTTGAATGCGCTCTGATTGATTCATAAACGTTTGGTTTATTGAATGACTATTCAGCGCCCTGATTGATTCAACGGGGTATCTCCTATGATACCATATATTACAATATTGTACAGTGTTGGTTTGTTTTCTTGGCTTGCTTGTAACAGAATGATTTTGGTTTGTTTTCTTGGCCTGCTCCACTAGAGAGTCCAGTCTTTCCCCTCTTGCAAGCACATTGTCAATAGTCTTATGAAGAATGATTTTGGTTTCATCCAAGTCTCTCTGGATCTTCAGGAGTTTATCCGCCTCCCATGGATCCTGAAATTTAGTCAGAGCATCGTTTAAGTAGGGCCAAGATTGGTTTGCATCCGACTGAACAGTCCTCCAGGAATCACCAAAGTTCTGTTGGTACTCATCCAGCACCTTGTTGATAACAGAAAAAGCACTGCGCACAGGATAGTGGTTATCCATGAATGCCGCCCCAAACAAGACATTCTTATTATAATAGTACACCATGTACTCATCTTGCTGTACAGACTGATGCTTCCAGGGGGTGTTCTCTTGGCTATGGTGCGGTGACAGAGGCCTGTACCAGAACCTCTCTGGATGAACTATAAACCAGAGATTCTGTTGGTGACTAATTCTTTGCACTAAATAAATAATTTCTGTGTTTTTGAACATATTTTCACAGGCTTCCTCGTTTTTTGTAATGGCGTTTTTCAGACCGACATTTACAAATATTTGTCAGCAATCCTCCGCTTGGCGAGAGCGTTATCCAGCAGTATTCCATTGTTTAGCAGATATATATTGTTATCGATTTCTCTTGTATTTCCAATAAGATCCTTTGAATTGTCCAGAAGATTTCCGAGGCAGCAATTGCGGCGAGGGACAAGGCCGTAGAAGCCCGGGATGAGGCCGATGAAACGACGGCTATGATTCAGGTTTTGATTACTGAGGAAGTGTGACATAACAGCTCCATGTTTGAGGAAAAGGTCCAGAAGATGTCCTTCAATGAGTCCTAGCAATGGCAGGGGGATGGTGTTGAGAGGGGGATGGTGTTGACCAGTAAATCATAAGCCCGCAACCTTGTTTTTTATTGGACTCTTTTACAGCTAGAATTATTTCACTAAGGAAACAAGCAATGCCCCCATTTTTCCTCTCTTTCACCAGTCATTAAAATATGAATGATTAAATACTGCAAGCAATCAAGTCGGTGTCGCTTGGCAGAAAAATGGCAGGACGGCATTGTTGTGACCATAAGTTCAAATATCTCGTCCAAATTATTTTCCAGAAAATCCCCATGTTCCTTCAGAATGCCTACCGGCACCTTATATGCCTTCTTCTGAACTAGCCCTTCATCATCCTGCAAAGCTGGCTTTGTGGTAGCAAAAAGCATAGTCACAGCTTCAACGTCCAGACCCTGCAGAAGCGATACTGCCAGATCTAAGAGCTGGGCCCTTATTGATGCTGTTGTCTGCTCATTATTTGAACCATCGACTTCCATAGAAGATTTTCTCGCATGCCCAGATTTAGTTGCTTCTTGTGTTACTTTGAGAAGCTTTTGCATTGCCCTAATAAAAAAAAAAATGATTGACTACTGCCTTGTCAGCTACAGAAGCTATGTCTGCAATAGTAGCCTGCAGATATCCACGCTTTTCTTGGGGAGATGACATGAATATAGTAAATAAATTTGAAAGAAATTCAGGAGAAATTTTCCTCAAAATATTCATATTCTCTGATGCAACTTTTGAGTTGTAGCGAGAATTGGCTCGTTGCTCAGCCAGACTTATTTCCAAGCCCTCAGCCTGTTCTAAACTAATCAAGCTATTGAGAGCTTCTTCCTGTGCTTTTTTGTTCTGCTGAATAAGTATCTGCAGCTTGAACAAATTATGCCACGTAAATCTGGCTCTTTAAGAAGTGATGCACGCAATTTCTTTGCAAGATCCAGAAAGTTCTGAGTTGTGTTTATATGGATCAAACCCGCTCTTGAGAGGATAATGACATTATATCTTTGAAGAAAAGAGGTATTGACTTGCTGATTCCATGTGTGTTTAACATGTTGTTGTTGATTCCTTGTTATATTCACTACTGCATAAGTATGTATGGTTCATGAAAGTAGTGTTCTTTTAGCATCACAGTGATTGCTGCTGGTTGATTGGAACATTGATTGTTAAAGCCCAGAAAATGGCTTTAATTTATGATGTATTAGATTTATTAAATACTTTGATACAATCTAATGTCGATGACAAAGTGGAAATAAGCAAAGATTCTCTTTCAGACATTCAAAAATGTATACAAAATGCACAAGAAAAGATTGATTTTTTGCAGCTTGAGACAAAGCTACAGCAAGAAGAATTACAGCAGTGGAGTCATCATTCTGAACCTGTTTCTGTTCAGAAAATTGAAATAGACTCCCATAAACAGCAAGACACTAATGTTGCAAATTTAGTGCCTAATACAACAACAGATTTACATGCAGATGCAGAAACTCAGTCTGCACTTCCCAAGCCCATTATCAGACCTTGGGAATGGCTTGTCCACAACAAGCACAGAATTGGTCTTGGATATGACAAGGACTTGTCCTTTCATATTCCAGACTACTCAAAACC
>APFE030616496.1:0-24465 GCA_000404065.3 Pinus taeda | reverse complement strand
AAATATGCCCGTGAGCATGCCATCAGTTGGCGATCTGGGACACTTCCTCTAGCAGACGACTTCAGCTTCTTGCCAGCTTTGGAAGAGTTCCGAGAACAAATTTGAGAACACTTCCTCTAGCAGAAGACTCCAGCTTCTTGCCAGCTTTGGAAGAGTTCCAGGAATTGCATAAGCATTCCAGAGTTGTTGGTTATCCTTAAACCATCACAGGTTGAGACTTCCCTTTTACAAGTTGAAGTTTTACCTTTTATGTGGGGTGAGGCCTCCCTTTATTGGTTGATGGTTTCCTTCTTTAAAACAATAGGATCACTTCCTCTAGCAGAAGACTTACAGCTTCTTGCGAGTTTTGGAAGAGTTCCGGGAACTGCACTAAGCGTTCCAGTGTTGGTGGCTATCCTTAAACCACTGCCCTTTTTTACCAACATCTCATAGAGCACATTCAGCCTTGTGCTGCCATGCATTATTGCACATTTTGTATTACATCTCTTTTCTTGGACTCATACATAACCCTTCGGATTAAGGGGGGGAATGTTGGACACCTAATCCTAAAGGGTTAGCGTGGAAGCCGAATGGACAAAGCAGTCCAAGGGACCTTGGGATGTGAATCCCAACGGTCACCAAATGTACTATAAATGTATATCTAATTGTTAATAAAAATGTATCGCATGCTTTATCTTTCCTATTATTTGTCCCTGTCCATGTCTGTTTAACAGTTTTATACATATATTTTTTTGAGAAAACTCAGGATCAACATAGTGGTTTAAATATTTGATATCTAGTTATCAAATATTTTATATTATCACTGTGAAAAAATGAAAAAAAATATGAGAAGAATATTTAAGAGCCTATATTTATTTCAACTCAGTAGATATATGCAAAGGTAAACAACATAGAAATTTTTTCTTGTGTTGTTTTCTTCTTGTAATCAGAATATCAAAGAATTTTTTCCATAGAAGTCAAGTATTCCCCACACAAATATGTATTTAAAATTCAAATACAAGAGTTGGGAATCTATGTTAAAACATTTATAAATTCATATTGTTATTTTGTATAAATTGGCATGGTAAATTGGTATATAATGGAAAAACAATGAACATATAGGGCTAATAAAACAGTAAAAAGATAAAGATTTACACTTGAAAGGTAGCATCAAGATGCTTTTTCTTTATATAGCTATTGAATAGGCCCCAAGTTTATCACAATGATTGTAAACTTCTTGCCAAAACTATAAACAACCCCATCTTCCTCATTCATAGTTCAAATTAAATTGATCATATATTCCAAACTATGTTTCCATTTGTCATGAAATTTAGTGGGGGATGCACCAATATGAGCTCAATAAGAAGTAAAACTTTTTGGGTCAAAAGATCAGTATTTTTCAAGAGATTAATCTTAATCACCTATAGCCATTTCCCATTTTTTTTTTTTTTATATTGGTGCATCATGTTGTAATGAAAATTTACTAGGAGATGCACTATGGTAAGAGGAATAAATAGTAAAAATTTAAGGTCAAACCTATTTGTATTTTTCAAAAAATCATCCATTGTCTTTTACAATCATTTCCCTTTTTTCTTGAAATTTGTGCATTAGATTTTCATGAAACTTAGCAGGGACATGGAGAATAAAAATAATTTTTTCTACTGTAAATGAATTCATATTTTCTAAAAAAAATGGCTACTATAATCTTCAACCATTTTGCATTTTTCCGAGTATTTATGCATCCACTGGTTATGAAACTTTGTGAATGGAAGCATTAAGGCTATACCAACAACTAAAAAAATTTCATGGGAGAATACTCATTAGTTTGGGAGAAAATGGATTATTAAGTATGTTATAAGCACTTTAAATTCTTTAGTCATGTGCATACTAGTATGTTTTCAAAGAAAAATACACCATATAATTTTTGTTTCTAGATGCTCCAAGATGGTTCTATGTTGTTTAGACCAACTCTGGGTTGAAAGAGGTCATCACTAGCTTATAGAAAAATTAAGAGTCAATTTCATACTCCAAGGAGAAAAGTAAGGGGTGAAGTGGCCCTACATAAAAACCAACCCTCACAATCTTGTGGTTTTCGCACAAGAACTAACCATAAGAAGCTTAATTTCATAGTTAATAATTATATAACTAGGATTTGTTCTTTTGAATTTAACCAACCACATGTACATTTTGAACAATCATATTTTGAACAATCATACATACACTTTGAGAAGCCACATGTACAACTTGAAGAAAGGAAGTTTGAAGAGAAAAGATAATTTAAATGACAAAGAGAATCTTGAAAAAAACACTAGAATGGAATATATATATATATATATATATATTATAATATATAATATATATACATTTTTTGTTGCATGACCACATGCACCATCTTCAATTTAGTCCTCTTTTATGATGAAGTTTTTGTGTGCCTATGTGACCACTTTTTTTTAGCTTTAAAAACACCTCTTATAGTCATTTTCTCTAGTTATTTTGTGGTATGATCATATTAATAATACTTTCCTAAGGTATTTTTCTAAATTTTTATTTTTTAAATCTCTCGTTATTAAATGCATTGTGAAAAGTAAATTGTAGATTTTGTTAGATTTTGAAATTCATTTTTTGTTGGAACAAATTGCCCAAAATGCCTAGATTCACATTCTTTAGATCATATCTATGATTAGAGTGATTAGAAGAGAGTTTAGGATCAAATATTAGTGTTAAAATAGTTAGCAATCAACTAACATGATTTTGTATATTTTATTAAAAAATTTCATATAAAGGAAAGAGACTTGATTTGCCAAAACACATATTGTATTTTTATTTTGATTAAAGACTCATATTTCAATATTTGGGTTTCAAATCAAGTTGCAAACCTCTTAATAGTTGTTTTCATCCAGTAATTGTTGAAATATTAGTTGCTAGTTTTAATTTCTAATGCTTGCTTGAGACATGAAAGGCTTCGTAACTCTAGTTAGTGAACTTTATATTTTTTTGTGCAAATATCTGCTAAATACTTTTCATTTCTTATTTATTTCCTTTAAATTTTCATCTTTATGTATATTTCTCACATATCTATACATTCAGGGATAAATCACGTTACAAACTAGCACATTGGATGGTGTGTAGATAAACTAAAAAGCTAGTTTCTAAGTTGTTGTTTATATATGTTTATATTTCTTATTTTGTGATAGGAATTTTCGTTTATTAAAGCTTTTAATACTATCACAACATGAGGTCTATCAACTAGTTATTTGATAGAGTAGTTAGTAGAGTAATCCTAGATTTTTAGCCTTGAAAGAGCAACCATACTTGTTTAATTTTTCCTTAAAGGAATGCATCATTTATAGTAGTTCAAATGTATCTAAAAATCATTTTTTAGTAATTAAAATACTTGAGAAAAGTCTATGGCTAAATTGAATATTTAGGATATATTTATGTTGGTTATTTACTAGTCATAGTCTCTAGCTACTAGTTGTACTACTTATTATTTCCTACTTTCTAGGCATTTAAACTTTAATTAGAAATTAGTTATAAAATTATATATATATTTTAAGTATATTTATATTTGATTATAATAGTTTGATATAATTAAGGTTTTATTAGTTTAAATATATTTTGGTTTTATTGGTTTGATCTATTTTGGCTCAATTATCATAGATATCATACTTGAACTCACAGATCTAAGTGACAATTCCATTGTATCATTGAATTTGTATTTATGCCCATAGCCTTAGATTTCAATGTCATTTTTTTATTGTTGATTATCATAGGTTATTTGTTTGAAATTAAACTTAATTGGTAAAAGTAACCAAGGCACAAGGATTGTCACTCACCAATTTCCTAAGAGAAGAAGAACCCAACTTCTTGAATATTTCAAACACTATAGTTCCCTACATTCACTTATTGCTTTTCCATAATATAATGATGATTCAGTTACATGGTAGTTAAAGGGTTCGGTATAATACAATGAGTGACCACTCATCTTCACTCTCATAGATGGGGAAGGTCATGGTGCATTCTCATCCATTTAACTAGTATTTTTTGAAGATGAACTAAGTTGATTAAAAGAGTACCAGTGTGTCCACATGCTTGCACATTTAAGGAAAGATCCTAATGCATCACCCTCTTTGATTGAAAACCCCCTTGATCATTTTTCCAAAGTTTGAGTGAAATATTTACATTTTGAATATTTACTTGGTTCTTTGACCTAGGAGATTGCTCAATTTTTTAGGAGAATTGACCTTGGGATTCCTTCAACATATTTTATGACACTCCTTTTCCTCCCTATAATACTTGAAACACTACATAATTGAGTGATGATGTCGCTTAGAGAGCTAATTTACCCCAGAAATCACAAGAAACCAGCATGCCAACATTACACACTCTCTATGGATGTTTCCATATTTTTAGGGTGAATTAATAGTGATGATGTCTTGATACCCTATAGAGGGAATGGTACAATTATGTTCAGAACGACATCATGACCTTACCCCATGATGTCCTCTTTATGTGTCATGGATTAATGACATGGGCTCACTTTGATGATGATGTCTTCTTGAAGGATCCTCTCATTAGACACATTTTGATGTGGAGATGTGAATTTTGGGATCACATGCTCTCGCTTGAGTCATTCATGACATATCATGATAAGAACCACCCCATTTCTAATGATGTATGTTTTATTGTCGAGCTAGCTATATTTACGTGCCAACTTTTAACCTATTCAACTTGTATTCACATCTAAAATATTTTTAGGGATTTTAGTATTAATTTTGAAAGAAATGAAATCATATTCCCTTATATAAATATAGGGAAGCTGATTTATCAATGGATCATTGACACATACAAACTTGGAGAATAATGTGCACTAGCTAGCATCTTTTATCCCAGTTGTTATGCAACATTACATGAGAAAATTCATCTTGGGGAGGATATTTTTATTAGATGGGATCTTTCTTGGACGATGAATGGTGATTATATGATTTTGTCATAATTTATATTAAGTATCTTCTTTAATATCGTACTTGTTGAACAATTATGGTTGATGAAATATTCACGAAAGTGATGAATGTTTTATGGCTCTCACATCTCCTTGACAAGATTTTGATCAAGTTTATCTTAAGGAGTTTGAGTGCATATTCCCCCCATTTATCTACAAAGCAATGGAATGTTTCTAGGGTTTAAGGAATTGAGAAACCTAAGTGTAGCTTTCACTTTATCCTTGAAATTTCCTACATTGGTCCTCTACCACTAATGTTATTCTTCCATTCCATTATCCCTTGAGTGAGAAAGATGCTAGTGCATTCTCTTGTGTCAATCCCATTAAATAAAATAAACTCTAAATTGCTTATTTTTATGTTTCCTAGGGTAAATTAGGGTTAGGCTACAACAAATATATATTTTTAAGCATGATTTACCTTAGAACTTATTGTCCAAGGGTTATTCTTTGCATTAATCCAATTGGAAAAGTGAAAATATTATTTTACATACAATTTTTAGCCATTAATTACATTTGAAATTTAAGGATTTTTTTTATGAATTTTCAACCATTGAAATTTGGTGTAATTTTTTTCCTATTTTACTCACTAAACAACACTTATTTTTCAATTTTATATTATAAATTTTGGGTTTTTTTCTTATTTCTATTATAAATATTTTCATGCTATAATTTCACTAATCGAAACCCTATAATATAACAACAAACTATAGCTTCTAGATTGCATGTGTGTCTAAAACTATTGGAGGATCTTTAGGACTCACTATGCCCTCAAGATTTAGTTGTAGGATCCTTTCAACTTGACATCTTGGAATTCTACCTTAAGTCAACCAAAACCCAAATCCTTAAACATCTATCCTTGGATGAGTTTAAATATTCATCCTTGGGGGCATTGTAGTAAAAGCATTACAGGGTATTTATTCTAAATTATTTGGTTGACTTAACTCCTCAAATCCAATGGGGATTCATCCCTTTTGGGTATCATATTCAACCATAAAATAGCAAGGAATTAGTTTCTAACATGATATTCATGATTAATCTTGTTGTTTCTCTCAATATATATTGATTTGGGGGGTTGCACTAAGGTTCTATACTTTGTAGTGATAGTTGATGGCCCTTAGTATTGCAACAACAATGTTGTAACTCCTAATGGTCTAAACTTTAATTATCACCTCAGATTCTTACAAACTTAAGATTGGTTGGAACTAGATGTGAAATATGCACTATTTGTTTATATTATTTATTTTTATGTAGATAGAAGCATTGAAATGAAATCTAGATCTACAAAGATCGAGTTAATTAATCTATGCTATAGGAAATGCAATTGCAGAAAATGACTTCTTGAACATAAAATGGAACGCCAATATAAGCTACTTGCAATGGAAGAAAGCACAGTTTCACACTTCTATTCTATCTACAAAGAATGGAAAGAAAACTTGCACACGTTTATGATATCTACAAGGAAAGGAAAAACATACTTTTGAAATTAAACACTATGAATTAAAAATCCTAATTTGCAGGAAAAATGAATTTTATGAAGAAAATTGACAAAATCATCTACAAGGTCTCTATAACTCTAATTTGAAATATAAGGGTTCCAAGGGTGTCGTAATATACTAAATAATTCAAATACGAATTTATTGTGAAGCTAACTGAGAATGGAGGGTTGGTTACAAGCTACAACAAGAGTTCCTATTTTGTTATAAGAGACAATCCAATGAGCATGTAACCAAGAAAACTACAAGTCTACGAAGCAAGGAAGTTGTGGAAATGTTATACAATGATAAAATCAACATCATCAAAACTTCAAGGCAAGTTTTTGTAAATTTACCTTAGTAAAACTAAACTCTGTGTGGTTCCTATAGTTGCAAAACTAATTACATATAAAAAGAAAACAACGCAAAGTGAATGAGAAAAAAATGAACAGTGAATTTCTAACAGGAAAATAAATTAAGTAAATGAAGATTGTACATGACATTAAATAATACTACTTCTACAACCATATTCTTAGATAACATGTAATAAATACTTGCTCATGAAAACCTTCTATTTAACCATGCATGAGTGCTATGAAAAGGTAGCTTTCATAAATGTTGTAAAAATAAATAGAAGCATAACACTAACAAAAATTATAGTAGCACTCTGGAGCTCATGGGGTGGGCTAAACCCAAGGAATGTAAAAGTCCCTTAGAGGAAATCCAAACTAGAAGATGTAATAAAACAATACTTCCATTAACTCAGAAACTATTTTCACATTACAGAGTTACAAAACTTGCTTGGAACTACAACTCAAATCTTTCCTCCTATTCGCCACTCTCTTCTCTACATGTCTACTAGGCCACTCCATTCTCTTATTTATAAAATTAGTGGGGAGTAGCCTCCTTGAGATTAGGACTCCATTTCTCTCCAAAAATCCCTATAAAAGGGGATTTTACTCATAGCCCACCTCACAATAGTAGGAAGGAGCATTAAATGCCCTTAGCCAATCGAGTTGAGACTCTCTTGTAGCAAGGAACAAGTCCGAAGAATATCTCTACTGTTGGATAGTCTTAAAATCTATGAAATATCTCTTCAAATCCTACATGATAAACATGTTAAGGCACATAAAATATGAGAAACATCATTGAATCTCATAAGAACCCATTAACCTAGGAAAGTATGTCATTAAGTGCAAAAGGTAGGTTTAATATATTTTTTACGTTCCTAACAGTGGATTAATGACCCTTATGATTTACCTATTTTTGAGGACCACCATACCCCCTACTAGAATTGTTGCTCAGCCTTAAGAAACTTACTCTTATTCTCTCCTTTCCTCTTTTTCATTTGTCTCTCTAGTAACTTGCTAGACATCTGAAGCTAAGCAAGTGCTGGTTGGACCTATTAGGTGGAATATTTCTTTTTCTTCTAAGAAAATTGATTACATGGATTCTTCTTCCTAATGTTGGTGTTCTTGGAGCCCTAGTAGTAAGGGTGGATTGAGCCTAAGCTTAATCCATTTGACTTGATTCTTTGGATGATCATTTTATAGAAGGGAGTCTTGGTTAGTGTTGCCTGCAATAAATCATGAGAGTAGTATTCTCTGATTGTCATTCTATGGGGAAATGTTTTCCATTTTATTTGATAATCCTATGAGATGTCCTCCCCTAATAGTATAAAAGTGTATTCAGAAGGGAGGATGACCTCTACTTGTCCCTTTTCCCAAATGTCCAGTATCTATGTGTATTTTACAAGGGTCACATGAGTTGTGGTGAGTATGGAGGGGCTTCAATGCTCAAGCTTGATACATAGTGGATCTCTTAGTTTCCAACCCAATATTTTCATCACTTCCTCTACCCATATTTCCTCATGCTTCGACAAGGATATCAAGGCTAAAAATTTTCATCCCCGAGGTATGGGTTTGGATCTCATATGGTCATGCTGGTAAGGAGAAGATTATCAATGTAGAATTCAACAACCTTAACATTTTCCTCCATGTTGAATTTTAGGAAAATATCAATGAACACTTTAGACCCTTGCAAATTTATGGTACCCATTTGTTCTATCTGTTTTATTTAAATCTTTCAATAATCTTCCTTCAAAAATAGTGAATAATCTCTTCAAGGCTTCCTACAACTAATTGCTTCGGAGGATAGGTGTGGCATATTCCCTAAGGATGTTTCCAATGATGAAATCTGAGTGTATATTTCCTTTAGGAATTCCTATGCTTATTGAAATTTTCCTATTAGTTGTTGGTTTCATTTCTCAAGTTATTCTCTTATGTTTTCTTCATATATCCTTAATAAGGCCCTCTCTTTCCTCATCTTGCTTGTTTCATAATCTAACTTAGCAATGTCACACACTCTGTTTCCTTTTGTTATTCTTCTTTATAGGTGTGTTTCTACATTTCACTTATCCACTTTAAGCATTAAGTTGGGCACTACATGTATAGTGATTATTCTTCATTATTTTCTCATAGAAAAGGGATCATCCATCAGTGCCTAAGAGAAAAAGGAAGCTCGCTTCCGTGGGGTTGATTTCTTCATTTCATTTTCTATCCCTTGAAGCTCTACATGTTGCTCTTATAGTCGTGCATTCTACCCCTACAGTTTTATTGGTTTCTTTGTGACCTTAGGAAGTGCTACCATTTTACCTTGATATGCCTTTAGTTCTAGTAATCATGGAACTTCTCCCTCCTATACTCTATCCCCTTCTGTACTAGGTGTTTCTTTATTGGTAATGGGAGAGGAAGTAGGAGGTTTTGATTTGCCATTGAACCTTATTCTAGTGCATTTCCTCCTTGTATAAATAATTTTCTTAGTAGGCCTAATTTCCTTAGGCTTGGTAGGAGTGCTAAGGGTTATCAGTGTTGTTGTAATCTCCTTTTCCTCTTTTTCTAGGGCATCACCATTTTATGCTTTGTAGGGTTAGACACCTCCTTCCCTTTCATGTTCTTAGTTAAGCCATTATGTGGTTTACTAAGTTCTATCTAGGCCTCTGAGAATGTTTTTTTCCATGTCCACAAAATTAACCCAAGGGATGGGATTCTATAGGTTCTCTAATGCATCAATGACTATTAAATTGATTAGGTTGTGATGGGAAAGGTAGTTATGCTTCACTTCTTTGAATTTGGTGCTAATTTCCTCAAGCAATTGAAGAAGGAAGAAGGAAGTCCTCAACAACTCACTAACTAGAAGGTGAGTTTGCAACCTCAGGTTATTATAGGAAATTCAACCTAAAAGTGGTCTCTTAAGGAAAATTAATAAAATTATAGGTAAAATAATAAAAAAAAGAGCCACGAATTTTCAAGGGAAAAGAAGAAAACTACATTTTAAATGTATTTTTTTTGCTTATCTTCTTATAGGTTTACTCATATTTCAAGTGCAGACACTCGTTGGATGCAAACTTAAATTCCACATACGACACATATCCATTATGAAAACTTTTGAGAGGACCCACATTGATAAAAATTGATGATACATTAAAAAACATGTTCAACATGCTTTCTCAATGTATCTTCAATTTTATTAATGTGGATTGAATATACTTTTTTAATGTATATTCAATTTTTATTAATGTGGGTCTTATCAAACGTATGCATAATGGGTACTTGTTGAATGTGGAATTTAATTTTGCATCCAGCGAGTGTCTACACTTGAAATTTGAGTAAACCTATAAGAAGATAAGCAAAAAAAAATTATTTTTTCTTTTATTCCCTACAAAATATTTACATGTACCTATTTTTAAATTTAAAGGATTTTTATTGGTTTACATATTATGACATGGAAATTACATAAAAATTTCATGCGCACTTTTAGGCTGAAATTTCCTCTAATGGATATAGCAATCTGAGCTGGTAGGAATATACTATGCTTAAACTTCCTTTGCATGAAATATATTAGTGAGTATCATAAGATACGTCATCCTCGGGGCTAGCGAAAATGGCCCTTCTCATTCCTTTTTTATCTTCATTAAGTTTCTCATTAGGTAAGAAGAAACATATCTAAGCATCAATGGCTTCTTTTCTTTCTTCCTTGTTCCAATCCAACCCCCTAGGGAGAGTGGTAACTCTACTAATGGAATCTTCATTGACATAGATCAATAGCCCCTTGACTACAGTGACCATTTCTTGTCCCTTGTGATTTTTCAAATTCATCGCACTCTCCATACTTATATCATCATCAAACCATGAGATTCTTTCAAAGAATCCCCACTGCTAACAATTTCCAAGATGTTGACAACCTCAAGTTTTTGATGGACTCTATTTGTATTACCACCCGCCATTTTTTGTAATAGAGCCCTTTCAACCAGGTTTAGGGTTTGATATTAGAGGTTCTTTCATAAATATAGATAGACTTAACAATTTCTCTCTATAGTAAAAAAGAAAGGAATAGTCTACTTTCTACTACAGGATATAAATCTTCGTGTGCAATTAGGGTACTATGTTTTTCTAAAATTGTAAAATCAAAAAAGCATCAACTATTTATTTACTATAAAAAAAGAATAATTTTATGCAAGGTAAAAATGCTAATGGACCATCTTCTCTCCCTTATTTCATAGGTATCACGCAAGAATTCTGAAAAACAATGTTGGTAATTTAACAAAGATGAAATGATATTTTAACAATTTCAAAATAAGGTGATGGCAAGAATTCATTTTTTTTTAATTACTAACCTCTTTTACATGTGCAGAGGTCACTTTGAGAGAGTTTTGGTAGTGGAGTGTGTTCCTGTAGCAAATGATATATCTCTTGTAGCATTATGTTAATTTTTTTATGTATCTCTGCAACATCTGCCCTGTATTGTTGCCATTATGATACAGGTGTTGTATTTGATGGCAACTCACTCAGATGACAAATCACAGTTCAGACTCATGAATGAAGAAAAAGAGGTATACGCAGGTTCCCCATTGACCAAGCTGTGTGTACACGTGGGTTAACTGACCAAAATATGTGTATAGCATACACACACACTTTCATGAAAGGAAAGGCGTGTACATGTTGGAAAACTAAGTTTTGGTACATGGTATTTTGATCCATGGTATTGATCCAAGGTATCTAGTCTAAAGTGTTGACCCCAGGTATTTGGTCCAAGGTATTGATCCTAAGTGGTTTTGGTCCATGGTATTAAGTAAGGCCTAAGAATATAAAAGGAGGAGAAGATCTTTAGGCAAATGTACTCAAGTATTGAATATCTCTTGATGAGCAAGATCTAGTGCACATGTTATTGGGTTATGGTGCACAATTGGATCTGAACTAAGGATGAACCTTAGTGCTTGATGAAGGATAAGATCTAATGATGGGTCAAGACCTTAAGGCTTAAAGTGAAGTATTTTTATATGGTTTGATCATTTATCTGAATAACTAGCGCATGTTGTAGTCTGTAAATGTGATGATCTAGGTATAACTGAAGTCTGGAATTGTAGTAATATTTAAAATCATCATTCACAGATCTGTGTGCAGGTTCACTTTAGAAAAGGCATGTATACACGCAGGTTATGCATATCAAAATAGCGTATACATATTAAGTTTGTTTTGTAGATCTGTACGCAGGTTCGCCTTGAGAAAGGTGCGTATATACGCAAGTTCGACATAGGGATGTAGCGTATACCTTGTAAAAATTTTTTTAGCTACTTCTGTTTGCTATTGCAGTGTTATGGGTTCTGGCATGGGTTCTGGTTACTGTATTCTAGTTACAACATTCTAAAATATCAAGGCTTGTCAAAGTGATTGATTGCTTCAGTTGTGAAAAGGAGGTTGGTTGATGCATATATATCTGATGATTGAATGATGATGGATCTAGTCTAAAAATTTATGAAACATGGTCGTTGGAAGAAAAGAGAAGGTTGTAGCCTTCTGTAGGGCGACCATCATGACTAGAGAAGCATGAAATCAAAGGAATGTGACAGGGACCATGAAAAGGACCTACAATAATTTTTCTCTTCTTGAAAATGAAATAGAATGCTCTATCTGTAATAACTTCAATCATGAAGAATCTGAATGCAGGAGTAACTTTTGGCAAACATCTCAGAAGGAGAAAACTTCAATAAGTCCCAAAATATGGAGAAAGAAAGAACCGCAACTAGAAAGATGTGGTATAGCATTATATGCAGAAGGAAACGAAAATCAGTGGTACATCGATAGTGGATGCTCAAAACAGATGACAGGTGACAAAGAAAAGCTACATTCATATAACGCCTTAGAAAAGGAAAAGAAGGTCTCATTGGAAATGACACTCGTGTTGTCATAAAAGGTTAAGGCTCTGTTCTCTTAAAAGACAAAGTTAAAGCTGGGAATGTTATGTATGTTGATGGTCTTAAGCATAACCTGTTGAGTGTCAGTCAAATGTGTGGTCAAAGAAATGAAGTAGTATTTCGATCAAATGGATGTGTTGTTCGTGAGCTTGATACAGGAGAAATAGTGATCAAAGGTGTAAGAACTCCAAACAACTTATACATACTCAAGGGAGGATAACAATAATGTTATCTAAGCAAAAATGATGAACACTAGCTATGGCGTAGAATATTGGGGCATCTAAGCTTCCCTCAAATAAGAAAAGCATGCAAATTCCAGGCTGTTCGTGATCTTCCAGATATCAGCATTCCAGAAAATACAATATGCAAATCATGTCATTTTGGTAAGAAAACTAGAGCACATTTCCCTGGAAAGGAAGGATAAGCTAGTAAGGCTCTTGAACTTGTTCATACTAATTTATGTGGACCATCAAGGAAAAAGTCACCTGGTGGAGAAGAATACTTTATATTGTTCATTGAAATTTTTTCCAGAATGTGTTGGATAGGACTTCTAAAGCATAAATATGAAGCATTTGAAAAGTTCAAAGCCTTCAAAGCTTTAGTTGAAAATGAATCAGATCGCAAAATCAAATGCCTCAGATCTGATCGAGGAGGGGAATTTACCTCGAATGAATTCTTCGACTTTTGTGAAGAACACGGAATAAAAAAGGTAATTCTCCACTGCAAGGAATCCTTAGCAAAATGAAATGGTAGAAAGGATGAACAGAACTATTCAAAAAATGGCTCGTGTTATGCTAGATGAGTCTAGAACTCCTGCAACCTTCTGGGGTGAAGCTGCATTCACTACTGTCACTATTCTCAACAAAGCAAATGTTCGGGTAAAAATCACTCAAACTCCACATGAACTTTGGTATGGTAAGACTCCTATTGTAAAATATTTCAAAGTTTTTGGAAGCAAATGTTACATAAAAAGGACTGATGAAAAACTTGGTAAGTTTGAGCCCAGAGCAGATGAAGGTATTCTCCTTGGGTACTCTTCCCGAAGTAAAGGATATAAATGTTATAATAAAAGACTTGGGAAAATTATTGAAAGTACTGATGTTGTGGTTGATGAAGCATGCAAAAATCCAAAACAAATAAAAACCGAAGATTATGAAGAAGATGAGGATTTTCCTTCCACATCAAATCCCACTAATTCTGAAGAAGAAACCAATGAAGCACTAGAAGAAGAGATAACGGTAGAAGAAAAAATTCCATCCAGATATGTATAGACAAATCATCCAGAAAAACAAATTTTGGGACAGAAAGAGAGAGGTGTGCAGACAAGAAGAACTATTTTAGACGCTTTCTGCTATCTAGCATTGCTATCCTCCATTGAACCTCAAAATGTAAATGAAGCATGCAAATATGAATGTTGGGTAAAGGCCACAAATGAATAACTTGAGCAAATTGAAAAGAATAATACTTGGGAATTAGTTCCTAGACCTCATGAGAAGAATATCATAGGAACTAAATGGATATTAAAAAACAAACTGAATGAAAATGGAGAAGTTATTAGAAACAAGGCCAGACTTGTTTGTAAAGGATATGCTAAACAAGAAGGTATATATTTTGAACAAACTTTTGCACCTATTGCTAGACTTGAAGTCATAAGAATGTTCCTTGCTCTTTCTAGTTTTCAGAAATTCAAAGTATATCAAATGGATATAAAGTTTTCCTTTCTTAATGGAGACTTAGAAGAAGAAGTCTATATTAAGCAACCAGACGGATTCATTCTTGAAAATGATGCAAAACTTGTACGCAGACTTAGAAAGGCTCTCTATGGTCTAAAACAAGCTCCAAGGGCCTGGTATTGCCGTCTTGAAAAATATCTCCATCAACAAGGTTTTTCGAAGGGATCAACTGATAGCAATTTATACACAAAGATTGATAATAATAAATTGCTAATACTTGTTGTGTATGTTGATCATATCATTTTTGGTAGCAATGAAGAAGCCATGAGTTGAAATCTTGCTTCAATAATGTAGCAATAATTTGAAATGTCCCTACTTGGTGAGCTTACATACTTCCTTGGTCTACAAGTTCAACAAAATAAAGATGGTATCTTTCTGTCTCAAACCAAATATCTCAAACAGATCTTGAAAAAGTACGGCATGGAAGATTCTAAACCAGTATGTACTCCAATGGTAACAGGATGCAGTCTCAGCTCAATGATGAATCAGTAGCGGTGCATCAATCAACTTACAGATCCATGATTAGCAGCTTGCTTTATCTAACAGGTACCCGATCAAACATCATGCATGCAGTAGGAATAGTTGGAATATTCCAAGCAAATCCAAAGGAATCACATCTTCAGGCAGTCAAAAGGATATTCAAATATCTTCAAGGAACGCAGAATTTTGGTTTATGGTATCCTAGAGATATAGATCTAACACTTCATGCATATACAAATGCAGATTGGCTAGGAAGTGTTGATGAAAGAAAAAGCACTAGTAGTGGTGGATTCTATATGGGTTCCAGATTAGTGTCTTGGTTCAGCAAGAAACAAAGATCAAATGCATTATCTACGGCTAAAGCAGAATATTTGGACGCTACATCTTGCTGCACACAACTCCTTTGGATGATGCAAACATTGAAAGACATACAGATCACATGTACTCCACCCATTCCCATTTTATGTGATAATATAATTGCCATCAATATTTCAAAGAATCCAGTCATGCATTCCAAGACCAAGCACATACCCATCAAATATAATTTTCTACGTGAACAAGTGCTTGAACAAAAGGTCAAATTGGAGTATGTTCCCTCCAAAGAACAAGTTGTTGATATATTCACCAAACCACCGCCTAGAGCGACATTTGAATATCTCAGACAGAAGCTGGGAGTAGTTGATGCATCATCCTACTGTTAAAACGTATTTTTTTCAGAGAAATGTGGTTATACGCGAGTTTCATGAACCGTAGTCGCGTACATACACTGGTTTCGGTGGAGACAGCCACGTATCTGTTGGTTTGAAGAAATGGGCCAGACTTAGGATGAAAGGAGTCTAATATGGGTTTGTCAGTAATCATATGGCATAGGTTTAGGGGGAGCATATACTTCTAATAATTCATTGTTGGCATTATCTTAGAAGATCTTGGTACAAATTCATAGTTGTTTTTTATTGAGGTGGAACAAGCTAAGGGGCGAACAAGGTTGTTGGTCTCGATGCTGATTGATAGATGCTGCTGATGATAGTTTCTGATGACTATCATGGTCTTGTTTCAGATTTTTGGTCTCTATTTTATATGTCAGGTATATCTTTCAATTTAAAGGTCATATTTTGTTACCCCACTATGCATGGGATGGATGATGTAATGTTCTTGTTTTGTCATGTATAAACAATTGGTATATCCCCACTTGGTTGGGTGGATAAGTCAAACTTGGTATATCCCCACTTGGTTGGGAGATGGATGTATGTATGAGCCTTTGGTGATAGGAAGGTCCTTGGTGATGTATGTATAGAGTCATGTTATCTTTTTGTAGACCTTGCTTATGCTCAGGGGGAGCATGGACTCGATCATAAGAGGTCAATCAACACTTCAGCATATCAGAGATTTTAGCTGGTACTCAGGGGGAGCATGACCCTTTGCCCTTGATGACAAAGGGAGAGAGTGACTAGTGTTGTTGTTGCCATCAATTTCAAAGGGGGAGATTGTTGGCATTATGATATAGGTGATACAAATGTTATACTTGATGGAAACTCACTTAGATGATAGATCACAGTTCAGACTCATAGAATGAAGAAAAAGAGGTATATGCGGGTTCCCCATTGACCAAGCCACATGTACATGCGGGTTCGTTGACCAAAAGACGCATATAGCCTACACACGCACTTTCACGAAAGGAAAGGCAGGTACATGTTGGAAAACTAAGTTTTGGTTCGTGGTATTTTGATCCATGGTATTGATCCAAGGTATCTGGTCTGAAGTGTTGACCCCAGGTATTTGGTCAAAGGTATTGGTCCGAAGTGGTTTTGGTCCATGGTATTGAGTAAGGCCTAAGACTATAAAAGGAGGAGAAGATCATTAGGCAAATGTACTCAAGTATTGAATATCTGATGATGAGCAAGATCTAGTGCACACGTTATTGTGTTATGGTGCATAGCTAGATCTGAACCAAGGATGAACCTTAGCGCTTGATGAAGGATAAGATCTAATGATGGATCAAGACCTTAAGGCTTGAAGTGAAGTATTTTTATATGGTTTGATCATTTATCTGAATAATTGGCACATGTTGTAGTCTGTAAATATGATGATCTGGGTATAACTGAAGTCTTGAATTGTAGTAATATTTAAAATCATCATTTACAGATCTATATGCAGGTTCACTTTAGAAAAGGCATGTATACACGTTGGTTATGCATATCAAAACATCGTATACATCTTAATTTTGATTTGCAGATATGTGTGCAGGTTCACCTTGAGAAAGGTGCATATATACGTAGGTTCGACACAGGGAAGTATCATATACCTTGTAAAATTTGTTTTAGCTACTTCTGTTCGCTGTTGCAGTGTTATGGGTTCTAGCTTGGGTTCTGGTCACTGTATTCTGGTTACATCATTCTAAAAGATCAAGGGGTGTCAGAGTGATTGATTGTTTCAATTGTGAAAAGGAGGTTGGTTGATGCATATATATTTGATGATTTAATGATTATGGATCTCGTTTGAAAATTTATGAAACATGGTACCTGGAAGAAAAGAGAAGGTTTTATCCTTTTGTAGGGCAACACCTAAGTACTAGTAAGCATATCAGCTAGTACAATAGCTAGGGGGTTGTAGCTCCCTTCCAAGAGAAGCTGGAGAATGAGAGAAGGTTGTAGCCTTCTACAAGTAGAAGCCTGCGTACTAGTATAAGTCTGCACTAGTACAAAATTGTAAAAAGAAGTTTCTTATTATTAAAAATATAGTGACGATTACAACAGGTGGTTTTCACCCACATTGGGTTTCCACCTTATATCTTGTGTGCATATGTGTGATGATCTATTCTATTTTACTACACCTGTTCACTGTTTATATGGTTAATGAAGTTCTAATGCACTAATGAATGACCAACATATGATGGATTAACTGAATCATAAAATTATTGGATATTTGCTAGTTACATTAAACACAGTTGCGTGTACATGCGGTTTCCCTTAACTGAAGTAGTGTATATGAATCAGAGTATGAAATAAAAATTTATTATTGATTTGCTAATACTGATTCACCCCCCCCCCCCAAGTATTATTTCCAACATGTATCTCTACAAGCTATAGCTTTTCCTCCGATCATGTTGAGTACTTTTGGTGTTTTTTATATTGCCTTTTAAATGCACAGTGTTTATGGGAAGACATGTGGTGAGCTTGAGTTAACTCATGACTGATGTGTAGATCGAATGATGTGTTTGGGTGGTGGATATGGTGGGTTCATAATGCAACACTGAGTTGGCCCACTTAGTCACATTACTCTTCGTGATCATTTATCGTATGTCCACCTTAGTTGTTAATCATTAACAATAATGACCACCTTTTCTAAATATCAGTGGTATGTCATTTTTTCCTCTCTCACACATGAGAACAACATTTTATATATTGGGGAGTTCATTGTCAAGATTATTGTTAATTGGGCTAGGTTATTCAAACTATTCCTTTTTCACAAAAAACATTTTTCCCTATGCTCGAATGAATTCAAAGAGTGAGTGTTACAAGTTTCATACCTTAGATTTACCTTTCATGGTGTTGGATGTTGTTTTTGGTCAGTTTGCAGGTTCCTTCAACGTGTTGCATAGTGAAAAATTTGTCTTGTAGAAGCCCACATGGGATAATGTAGTAGACCAAAGGGGATCCTATAGTTTTTCATGACACTTCATCAAAGTTGGAGTGAGTTTATGGAGCTACTAAGCTATTGGTGTGAGTCATATTTTTCAAGAAAAAATATGTGAATCTAGAACCTAGACTTGTAGGGTTTCTATAGCCTATTACAAGCCTATGTAGTCTCATGTAGTAGACATAGGCCTATCATGCTCACTGAAATATATATATATATAATATATATATATATAATTTATATTATATATATAATAAATAAATAAATAAATAAATAACTTTTGATTTGTTAATTCATGGAAATGGAGGTCATGGCAACGGAGAGGGATTTTCTTGTGACTATGATAGGGAAAATGGAGGAAGTTCGTTTTTTTAGGGTGAAAGGATGTAGACAACAAGGGGAAAGCAAGGTTATGATGCATGATGATGAGAAAACAAGTTTCTAGGATTCCCCTTGTCTCTTTTCTTTGACCAGATACAAAAACAAAATCCTCAATCTATAACCTTTTCTTCAAACTGGCCTTTCCTATAGTGATATAGGACTTTCTTGTAGCAGCTAAGGGAAATTATAGAAGTCACGTCAAAAGGAGATGGTAGGTCATGGTTGATCTTGTGGATGATGAAGATAAATGGGAGATCGTGCAATGACAACATTTGGGTCATCCTGGATTGATGGGCTAATGAATTGGACGTTAATATAGACTATACTATTTGAACTAATTTTATATGTCATATGGTACATACACATAAATCTATGTGATATAAAAATACATCTTTTTTGCTTTTCTCTTTCTTTTTTTTTGCCTTATTTTTTTTTCTTTTTTGGGGGCACTTACTAGTTGCCTCATGGAGGTTTTTAGCGAGTCAGCCTAGTTTATGCTCCTTGGAAGAGGTTTTCACCTGGAGCTCTTATTTATTTCTTTTTTTCCTTCAAACCTACCAACTACCTCATAGAGGTTTCGAACTAGTGAGTCTACCTCAAGTGCCTCAAAGGAGTTTTTCACATGAGATTATTTTTTTCTCTTGCTAGTTAGGGACTAAATGGATTGGGAGATCTGATGTTCTCAATAAAATTTGATTCCTTACTTATTGAATGTGTAAACTCAACCTTGGAAAGGGTATTTTGTTAGATATTAAAC
Source organism: Pinus taeda (assembly GCA_000404065.3). Taxonomy (NCBI): domain Eukaryota; kingdom Viridiplantae; phylum Streptophyta; class Pinopsida; order Pinales; family Pinaceae; genus Pinus; species Pinus taeda. The sequence continues at coordinate 4,772 of APFE030616496.1, read as the reverse complement.
TAGTACACATTCACTAGAAGTGGTATTTGTCCCTCATCTATAGTCTTGATTTTCACAAAGTTGTTATTATAGCATTTCTCCACTAGGTAAGTCCCTAGCCATCTAATCATGACTTTTCACTTGAAATCCTTGAACCTAGATTCATATAATAGGGCCTGATCACCCTCTTATATCTTAATGTTTTAATGTATTTTTCATGCCAAACTTTTCTATATAGTTGGACTACTTTAGTGTGCAACAAGGAATGTATTTTATACTCATCTAATGAAATTAATTGTCATATCTTATCAGCCTATGCTTTGGTCAAATAAATGTCAAGTTGGGATTCCATCCTTAGTGTGTTGTCCTCAAATTCAATTGACAATAAATATTTGTTCCCATATACTAACTCATAGGGGGTGAAACGGGTAGTGTTTTCCAAGTAGTGTTGTGGGCCCAAATGGCCTCAATAAAACTTTCTACCTTGTATTTTTTGCTGCCATTGCCACTAATCACTTTAGTAATAGTTCTCTTTAATTCCTAGTTATTGACTTCTACTTACCCATTTTCATTGGGGTATTATGGAGTGGACATTCAATGGAAAAAATGGTGTTTCTTTATTATCCCTTCAATCAAATTGGATATGAAATGGGAGCCTCGGTCTGTCACCAATTACCGTGGAAAACTAAAGTTGTAGAATATATTTTCTCTTAAGAAATTATCCACTTTCTATTTTTTTTTCCTTCACTACCTTCACTTCATCACATCTTGTCACGTAATCAATGCATATAATGATGTACCATTTTTTTCTTGGATGGGGGATCAATATGACCAATGAAGTCCATGCACCATTTTTCAAATGGCTCGAAATGAACTTGATGTTGAAGGGGCACTTCATTTTTGAGTAGGCTTCCCCATCCTTTGGAGCTCATCACATTGTGCAGTGTATCTTTGGGCATCCTTGTGAAGGGTTGGCCAAAGTGTCTTTCTTATAGGATTTTGTATGTTGTCCTCTTTGTAGTAAAATTACCCCTATAACATCCATCATGGAAAGTTGAGAGGATTTCATAAACTTCATTCTCAATTAAACATATTCATATAATCTGATTAGGGCCAAAATTGAAGTGGTTTCCCCCAATCCAAGTATAGGAGGCACTTTTTCTCATGATCTTACTTCCCCATTGAAGATAGGCGAGTACGAAATCAACCAATAGCTATATAGTTAAAAATATATGCAAACCATGGAAAGAGAAGTGATATGGAAAACATATGCTCATCTGGGAGCCAATCATCTATCACCCCTTCATCTGTAGACAAGGTTTGTATTGATAGGAAATCTCTACAACAATATTCTGTTTTCCTAGCTTGTGAAAAATAATCAAGTCAAATTTTTTCAACAACAATAACCACCAAAATATGTAATCATTCACATCTATTTTATTCATTAAATGCTTGATTTATATATGGTTATTATGCACAAATACTTGGTAACTAGTGATGTAATTTCTAATTTTTTTTAAAGAATGTATAATGACGAGGAACTCTTTTTTAGTTACTGTATAGTTTAATTTAGCCTTGGATATATTTTTGCTAATGAGATAAATTGCATAGAGAATTTTACCTTCAAGCTATGCTATAGCTTCCCCAATTTCCTTATATAATTCATTTGTATGAATGTGAAAGGGGAAGGTCTAATTTGGACCTTCGAGGATAGGTGTTGTCATTATTTTTCTTTTATACTCTGAATGTTTCTTTACATGGATCTATCCAACAAAACATAACATCTTTGGTTAGAAATTAAAATAAAGGAGAAGCAATTTTGATAAAATCTTTTATAAATATCTAATAATATCCTGTAAGGCCTAAGAAGCTTCTAACATTTTTTTCTTTTGAGGGACATATTTTCTTTTTAATGACACTTATTTTATTAGGGCCCACTTGGATTCCTTTTAAGGAGAGGAAATGCCGTAGAACAATTCCCTCATTAGGAATATGCATCATCTCCCCAGACCCTTTGCAATACCTTGCTTAGGTTTGAGAGAGCCTCCTGTCATGCGGAAAAAGTTAATCTTGCAGACAAAACCAACCTCCCTAGAAGCCTAAGACTTTCTAGTGACAAACAAGACAATTAAGAGCAATCCTTCTCTAAACATGCATCTATCATACAAGAAATCAAGTGTTTAAGATCCTACCTGTAGTCGAATGCTGTTGTAGTAGTCCAGCCTCGTTGATCCGGATGAGCTCCTCCTTCACTTCGAAACTTGCATTCACTAACAATCAAACGATTACATAGCACCTGAATATCTCATAAAATAAAACATATTCAACATATAGACCAAGGAGTATATGAAACAACTCATTAATAACAAATTGTTGAGAAGAATGGACTTATTTGTATTATAGGAAACAAAAGAAACCATTACAACCTGAGCCTTGGTGTTGTGCAAGTTCCTCCCAGGGTCCAGCAAGAGTTTTCCTTTACTTTGATAAGCTCACCCACTTCCAAATGAAACAGGAAAGGATGGGAATCTCTCCTCACAAGCTTCTACAAGGAAGTCCTAATTCCAGCAGCATCTACCCTTTGGAATGCTCATCTTTCAACCTCCCCTCCTCTGGCCCAATGCCTGTATTTATAATGTTCTAGAGGAAGTTAATCAGGTGCACCATAAATGGGATACTCCCCTCTTTTGGATGGGGTAGTTCCTCTCTTGATGGGATAAGTTCCTCTTTCATAGGGATGCATGAACCATCTGGAGGCGCTCAATACACGTCAAACAATCTTCTAGAATGCTCTAGAAATGACCACAAGTAACTTTTTTAAGATGAAACTCGTGCCTTTTGACCATTACAGGAGTATGCACCCATCCCTTGAATTACAGAGTGTACAAGTACGCAGGTACAATGAGCTTGGGATGCGTACACGCAGGCAAGGTAGAGAGAACCTACGTACCCAGAGATAAACATGTTTTTTAATGAATTTCTCTCTTTCTTGAAGTTTGACATGGAGACAGAGGTATAAGGCTTGACAAGGAGGATAATATGAATGTTGATAGAGCCATACTAACTGCAGATAGTCATGGTGACAAATTTTAGTGTAACAGATTGCCCCCTAAAGTGCGAAGTCTGTAATAGATTAGGGTTTTATATCATCTAGGAAGGGTGAAGTACTTTATCATTTCAAGGATTATCTCGTGGAGAGCCTAGTTAGAACCTACAATTTTCAACACAAAATACATGTATAAGATTATATCATCGCTGAGGTAGGCATTCCCATACTCAGATCAAAAACTTTAACTAACAGACTAACTAATACTCTGATACAGGAATGATTTCATAGTACATCATAATCATAGACTCGTGTAGACACAGTATGGATGCAACCATCTGTTTATAATTGGTCTACCATATAATGAATACAAAACTCCTCGTAGCCTAGATGGTGGAAACTAGATCCATGGTCTTCATCTCTACTTCCCGAATTGGTACGATTCTAGCCATGCGAATAAATGAGTCGATGTCGAACATGGTAGAAACCACTTGATTACCAGTCAATGATGTAACTGTTAACAAGCGTGAGAGAAACCACCAGTAATGTCAATGGTTCTCAAAGTACCCAACACAATCCATGAGATGTGAATGAATGAGTCGATGTTAAACATTTCATGGAATCCTTCGATCGCAAGTCAATGATGAAAACTGACGTCGAAGGCGAGAAACTTGCCATTGATGCATGCAGACTTCAAGGTACTGACGATTTCTAAGTCAACTTTCTAAATAATGTGCTGATGTCGATAGAAAGCGACTCGTCACAGGCAAGCCCACAACACGAAATCATAGTTCAAGTTGAAGAAATGTTGCTGCAAGGACTGACTCAAGGATGACACAATGGATGATAGATATTTTACGATTGAATATTTCGTTTACAGACCTCTTGAATACATAACGACACAACACATGGTTTGGTGACGAATGACTCAAAGTCGACTCCCATAACCCGACCAAAGAATGTCAATGATTTGGTCAACTGTGAGGCAAGGGATTTCCCAACCCAAGTGAATGAAAAAGTGTCGTGTTCAAGAGTGGTAGTAAGTTTTTTCTGAGACAAAAGGATATCAAATAGGCTCATTCTTCTCATTTTTCCCCCACCATTTCTGGCAAGTACCTCTTTATTTTTTACAAGCTTGAGGAGGATAACATATGCTTGATTGTAAGCTCATCCTTCGGGTGAGTCCAACTTAGTTTTGATTCGAACCCTAAGAAGGAGTGGTCCGTTCCTGTTTGTAATTGAACAGGTCCTTTACTGTGAAATTTTAATGAGTCCAGTATAGGAGAAACTCGGCGTTTTTCATATTTAGAGAGTCTGAAAAACTTAGAAGGCTCCAGATTGGACTTTTTCGTAAATTTGTGTCTCCTAAGCCCGAAAAAGTATAAAATAATACCTAGGAGAACCGCTTGATCTTGCGACCAAGGATATTTTCATAGTTAGTGTCTTTGACCTAAAAAGTAAAAAGTGATCAAGGACACGTCGTTTTATTTCCAATATCGAATTTGAAACGACAAAAATCCGGCAATCTTTTCCTGTTTTTACGGTCATAAAAGGGCTATAAGGGGACCGTCTTTTAATTCCGTTTTAACGAGTGTAAAAGAAACGCTCGGCAATCTTTTCAGTTTTTAGGAGTCAGAAAAGGGCTTAAAGATGACTCTGATGTCTGTTTTGTGAAAAAGTGACAAGTTTCCTTGAAAGTCCCTTTGTCCTGCACAAAAGTGAAACATTACTCATACCTGTTTAAGAT